>OW818034.2:6523837-6791337 GCA_942486065.2 Calliphora vomitoria
TATCTATCTATCTATCTATCTATCTATCTATCTATCTATCTATCTATCTATCTATCTATCTATCTATCTATCTATCTATCTATCTATCTATCTATCTATCTATCTATCTATCTATCTATCTATCTATCTATCTATCTATCTATCTATCTATCTATCTATCTATCTATCTATCACTATCTATCTATCTATCTATCTATCTATCTATCTATCTATCTATCTATCTATCTATCTATCTATCTATCTATCTATCTATCTATCTATCTATCTATCTATCTATCTATCTATCTATCTATCTATCTATCTATCTATCTATCTATCTATCTATCTATCTATCTATCTATCTATCTATCTATCTATCTATCTATCTATCTATCTATCTATCTATCTATCTATCTATCTATCTATCTATCTATCTATCTATCTATCTATCTATCTATCTATCTATCTATCTATCTATCTATCTATCTATCTATCTATCTATCTATCTATCTATCTATCTATCTATCTATCTATCTATCTATCTATCTATCTATCTATCTATCTATCTATCTATCTATCTATCTATCTATCTATCTATCTATCTATCTATCTATCTATCTATCTATCTATCTATCTATCTATCTATCTATCTATCTATCTATCTATCTATCTATCTATCTATCTATCTATCTATCTATCTATCTATCTATCTATCTATCTATCTATCTATCTATCTATCTATCTATCTATCTATCTATCTATCTATCTATCTATCTATCTATCTATCTATCTATCTATCTATCTATCTATCTATCTATCTATCTATCTATCTATCTATCTATCTATCTATCTATCTATCTATCTATCTATCTATCTATCTATCTATCTATCTATCTATCTATCTATCTATCTATCTATCTATCTATCTATCTATCTATCTATCTATCTATCTATCTATCTATCTATCTATCTATCTATCTATCTATCTATCTATCTATCTATCTATCTATCTATCTATCTATCTATCTATCTATCTATCTATCTATCTATCTATCTATCTATCTATCTATCTATCTATCTATCTATCTATCTATCTATCTATCTATCTATCTATCTATCTATCTATCTATCTATCTATCTATCTATCTATCTATCTATCTATCTATCTATCTATCTATCTATCTATCTATCTATCTATCTATCTATCTATCTATCTATCTATCTATCTATCTATCTATCTATCTATCTATCTATCTATCTATCTATCTATCTATCTATCTATCTATCTATCTATCTATCTATCTATCTATCTATCTATCTATCTATCTATCTATCTATCTATCTATCTATCTATCTATCTATCTATCTATCTATCTATCTATCTATCTATCTATCTATCTATCTATCTATCTATCTATCTATCTATCTATCTATCTATCTATCTATCTATCTATCTATCTATCTATCTATCTATCTATCTATCTATCTATCTATCTATCTATCTATCTATCTATCTATCTATCTATCTATCTATCTATCTATCTATCTATCTATCTATCTATCTATCTATCTATCTATCTATCTATCTATCTATCTATCTATCTATCTATCTATCTATCTATCTATCTATCTATCTATCTATCTATCTATCTATCTATCTATCTATCTATCTATCTATCTATCTATCTATCTATCTATCTATCTATCTATCTATCTATCTATCTATCTATCTATCTATCTATCTATCTATCTATCTATCTATCTATCTATCTATCTATCTATCTATCTATCTATCTATCTATCTATCTATCTATCTATCTATCTATCTATCTATCTATCTATCTATCTATCTATCTATCTATCTATCTATCTATCTATCTATCTATCTATCTATCTATCTATCTATCTATCTATCTATCTATCTATCTATCTATCTATCTATCTATCTATCTATCTATCTATCTATCTATCTATCTATCTATCTATCTATCTATCTATCTATCTATCTATCTATCTATCTATCTATCTATCTATCTATCTATCTATCTATCTATCTATCTATCTATCTATCTATCTATCTATCTATCTATCTATCTATCTATCTATCTATCTATCTATCTATCTATCTATCTATCTATCTATCTATCTATCTATCTATCTATCTATCTATCTATCTATCTATCTATCTATCTATCTATCTATCTATCTATCTATCTATCTATCTATCTATCTATCTATCTATCTATCTATCTATCTATCTATCTATCTATCTATCTATCTATCTATCTATCTATCTATCTATCTATCTATCTATCTATCTATCTATCTATCTATCTATCTATCTATCTATCTATCTATCTATCTATCTATCTATCTATCTATCTATCTATCTATCTATCTATCTATCTATCTATCTATCTATCTATCTATCTATCTATCTATCTATCTATCTATCTATCTATCTATCTATCTATCTATCTATCTATCTATCTATCTATCTATCTATCTATCTATCTATCTATCTATCTATCTATCTATCTATCTATCTATCTATCTATCTATCTATCTATCTATCTATCTATCTATCTATCTATCTATCTATCTATCTATCTATCTATCTATCTATCTATCTATCTATCTATCTATCTATCTATCTATCTATCTATCTATCTATCTATCTATCTATCTATCTATCTATCTATCTATCTATCTATCTATCTATCTATCTATCTATCTATCTATCTATCTATCTATCTATCTATCTATCTATCTATCTATCTATCTATCTATCTATCTATCTATCTATCTATCTATCTATCTATCTATCTATCTATCTATCTATCTATCTATCTATCTATCTATCTATCTATCTATCTATCTATCTATCTATCTATCTATCTATCTATCTATCTATCTATCTATCTATCTATCTATCTATCTATCTATCTATCTATCTATCTATCTATCTATCTATCTATCTATCTATCTATCTATCTATCTATCTATCTATCTATCTATCTATCTATCTATCTATCTATCTATCTATCTATCTATCTATCTATCTATCTATCTATCTATCTATCTATCTATCTATCTATCTATCTATCTATCTATCTATCTATCTATCTATCTATCTATCTATCTATCTATCTATCTATCTATCTATCTATCTATCTATCTATCTATCTATCTATCTATCTATCTATCTATCTATCTATCTATCTATCTATCTATCTATCTATCTATCTATCTATCTATCTATCTATCTATCTATCTATCTATCTATCTATCTATCTATCTATCTATCTATCTATCTATCTATCTATCTATCTATCTATCTATCTATCTATCTATCTATCTATCTATCTATCTATCTATCTATCTATCTATCTATCTATCTATCTATCTATCTATCTATCTATCTATCTATCTATCTATCTATCTATCTATCTATCTATCTATCTATCTATCTATCTATCTATCTATCTATCTATCTATCTATCTATCTATCTATCTATCTATCTATCTATCTATCTATCTATCTATCTATCTATCTATCTATCTATCTATCTATCTATCTATCTATCTATCTATCTATCTATCTATCTATCTATCTATCTATCTATCTATCTATCTATCTATCTATCTATCTATCTATCTATCTATCTATCTATCTATCTATCTATCTATCTATCTATCTATCTATCTATCTATCTATCTATCTATCTATCTATCTATCTATCTATCTATCTATCTATCTATCTATCTATCTATCTATCTATCTATCTATCTATCTATCTATCTATCTATCTATCTATCTATCTATCTATCTATCTATCTATCTATCTATCTATCTATCTATCTATCTATCTATCTATCTATCTATCTATCTATCTATCTATCTATCTATCTATCTATCTATCTATCTATCTATCTATCTATCTATCTATCTATCTATCTATCTATCTATCTATCTATCTATCTATCTATCTATCTATCTATCTATCTATCTATCTATCTATCTATCTATCTATCTATCTATCTATCTATCTATCTATCTATCTATCTATCTATCTATCTATCTATCTATCTATCTATCTATCTATCTATCTATCTATCTATCTATCTATCTATCTATCTATCTATCTATCTATCTATCTATCTATCTATCTATCTATCTATCTATCTATCTATCTATCTATCTATCTATCTATCTATCTATCTATCTATCTATCTATCTATCTATCTATCTATCTATCTATCTATCTATCTATCTATCTATCTATCTATCTATCTATCTATCTATCTATCTATCTATCTATCTATCTATCTATCTATCTATCTATCTATCTATCTATCTATCTATCTATCTATCTATCTATCTATCTATCTATCTATCTATCTATCTATCTATCTATCTATCTATCTATCTATCTATCTATCTATCTATCTATCTATCTATCTATCTATCTATCTATCTATCTATCTATCTATCTATCTATCTATCTATCTATCTATCTATCTATCTATCTATCTATCTATCTATCTATCTATCTATCTATCTATCTATCTATCTATCTATCTATCTATCTATCTATCTATCTATCTATCTATCTATCTATCTATCTATCTATCTATCTATCTATCTATCTATCTATCTATCTATCTATCTATCTATCTATCTATCTATCTATCTATCTATCTATCTATCTATCTATCTATCTATCTATCTATCTATCTATCTATCTATCTATCTATCTATCTATCTATCTATCTATCTATCTATCTATCTATCTATCTATCTATCTATCTATCTATCTATCTATCTATCTATCTATCTATCTATCTATCTATCTATCTATCTATCTATCTATCTATCTATCTATCTATCTATCTATCTATCTATCTATCTATCTATCTATCTATCTATCTATCTATCTATCTATCTATCTATCTATCTATCTATCTATCTATCTATCTATCTATCTATCTATCTATCTATCTATCTATCTATCTATCTATCTATCTATCTATCTATCTATCTATCTATCTATCTATCTATCTATCTATCTATCTATCTATCTATCTATCTATCTATCTATCTATCTATCTATCTATCTATCTATCTATCTATCTATCTATCTATCTATCTATCTATCTATCTATCTATCTATCTATCTATCTATCTATCTATCTATCTATCTATCTATCTATCTATCTATCTATCTATCTATCTATCTATCTATCTATCTATCTATCTATCTATCTATCTATCTATCTATCTATCTATCTATCTATCTATCTATCTATCTATCTATCTATCTATCTATCTATCTATCTATCTATCTATCTATCTATCTATCTATCTATCTATCTATCTATCTATCTATCTATCTATCTATCTATCTATCTATCTATCTATCTATCTATCTATCTATCTATCTATCTATCTATCTATCTATCTATCTATCTATCTATCTATCTATCTATCTATCTATCTATCTATCTATCTATCTATCTATCTATCTATCTATCTATCTATCTATCTATCTATCTATCTATCTATCTATCTATCTATCTATCTATCTATCTATCTATCTATCTATCTATCTATCTATCTATCTATCTATCTATCTATCTATCTATCTATCTATCTATCTATCTATCTATCTATCTATCTATCTATCTATCTATCTATCTATCTATCTATCTATCTATCTATCTATCTATCTATCTATCTATCTATTTATCTATCTATCTATCTATCTATCTATCTATCTATCTATCTATCTATCTATCTATCTATCTATCTGTCTATCTATCTATCCAACCGATTTAAATGTATAAATTTAAATCGTTTGGTTTAAAATTGTAATTTCAGCACAATTAACTAAAGTTTTGATTTTTTTTTTTGAAATAGATCTCTGTGAGAAAAATGTATTTATTAATTTAATTTCGCACAAATTTCGAGCCATAAAAGGACAGAATAAAAATAACAAAACTGGACGTATGGACCAAAATTGCTAACAAACAAATTGCTAATATTTTTATTCCAATAAGTTATAAATTACGAAAAAAGAAATATAGAAACTTTTCCAACGATGCATTTATTTAAAAAATATAAACAGTTTCACGTAATATATTGAAATTAGGAAATATCTGACATAAATTTCAAAAAAAAAAAAAAAAACATTTGTAGTACATACTGTAATTGAGTTTTTCCACCTCTAATAGAGAACTGAAAACTTTATTTAGATTTTTGTTTCCAAATTATTCTCGCGTTCAGTTCAATAAAACGCAGCTTCGAGTGGTATCTCTATATTAATGTCTTCTTTCTTAATTCATTTTTTTTTTGTACATATTTAGAAAAGGCATCACAGGATAAAATATTAAAATGTCCCCTAAACACTTTTACACTTTTCATAATGGAATTAAGTAGTTCCTAAAGATAAATTATTTTTTATAATTTTGTGTGCTTATACCGTCTAAAGAAAATACTTACATTATCGATTTAGAATATAGTATAAAAAGGTATCAAAGAAGTATCATTGATATATGTTCCCCCTTTTTGTCCATTTGTTTTCGATTTAGGAAATATATGACGCTTCCAAGTAAGTATTTGTTTGATTGCGGAACAAACAAACTTACAATATATGAATAAGATAACATTATAAAAAAATAAAAAAATCAAGTCGTTGATTAAATGTTTAAATTATATTATGTCTTTCATTTACGTAAATTGGAAAAATTGTAAGTATTTAAAATAATTGAATTACATATTATAGATTATATTACTTTTCGAACAATACCAGTTAATGGGGTGTACTCAATGAATCTTTAAATATAAATGAGTAACGTGACAGACTGATTGACTTATTCATTCATCATCGCCCAGAAAAACCGTTAAAGTTAGAATCTTGAAATTCGGGTAATGGGTTCCTTTTAAAACATGTAGATCCACTAATTTGGGATTTTTGGAAATTCGATCGTTAAGGTGAATAAATTGGGCAAAAAAATGTACCTCTTCGGAGTCGTTTGAGAAATATAATTTGTTTGCAAAATTTCGAAATTTTTGTTTTTTAAAACAGCATAAAAATTGAACACCAATAACATTTAAAAAATGTTTCCCATATTTTTGCAAAAAGTCTTTAATACATTTTTTAATTCTCAGAAATTGTATAAATTTTTGAAGAAGACACAATTTCCTATACCTTATATTTTCCACAAATTTATGGATGTATCAAGAGAAATGGGTACAATAGCAGAGTTGCCAGAAAAAAACCATTACTTAGATCTGTGAATATCCAGAAGCGCTTAGAAGATGCCCAAAAGTACGA
This sequence comes from Calliphora vomitoria, assembly GCA_942486065.2. Classification (NCBI taxonomy): domain Eukaryota; kingdom Metazoa; phylum Arthropoda; class Insecta; order Diptera; family Calliphoridae; genus Calliphora; species Calliphora vomitoria. Next base: position 6,531,154 of record OW818034.2, read on the forward strand.
AAATGCTCATATAAATGACCCTACATTTTGGGAGAGGGTAATATTCACAGATGAATGTAAATTTGTGGTTTTTGGAGGTGATGGATAAACAAAAGTTTGGCGAAAGCCTAATGCAGAGTTATTAGCACAAAATGTTAATTGCACCGTAAAACATGGAGGCGGGTCAGTCATGGATCTGGGGATTATGGCGGCAAATGGTGTCGATGGTACTAAGGATAAGGCCATGTATATCGATATTATAAAGTATAACTACCTTCCCAGCGTCCAACTTCTAGATCTGGAGGACAACGCAATATGTCTCCAGGACAACGATCCGAAGCATTCATCAAAGTTAGTTAAGGAATGGCTTCTATATAACGTTAAAAACAAATAGGAACATCCCACGCAGTCCCCCGATCATAATGTTATTGAACATTTATGGGATATTTTAAAACGAAGTCTAAAAAATCGATAAGTAACATCAGTTCCAGAAGAATGGAGCAAAATTACTCCAGAAATAACAAAAAAATTGGCTTTGTCAATGCCAAATAGATTATCTGCTGTAATTACGGAGTTTTAAAGTGGGATATTTTTGAATCTAATTGAGATATTGACTTGTAAGACCAAAAATTAACTTGTCTAAACAAAAAAAAAAAAATAGTTCGGAATAAATGTGGATCAAATTGTTTCTAATATTTGCAATCCCAAGGTCAAAGGGCATCCCGAAATTCCTAAAAATTTTAGCGAAAATCCCAAAAATGGTATTTTTTACAATTTTTCCCATGGGGACCACATTTCCATTGAAGTTGGAAAAATAATTTGGGAATAAATAGGTATCACATCAAGGTTTTCAAAACTGCTTTCCATCTTCTGATCCAGCTTTGGGATTTTAGAACATGTGGTCCAAAGTTAAAATTTTGATAAAAAATAGGTCTAATTCCGAAGATCGTAGGGGCAACATTTTCGAAAAATATGACATGTTTTTTTATACCAAAATATTTTCCGTACAGATGTCTTACAGAAAAACATAAAACTGTTATATGTTCTTAAATAAAGTTTTATTTTAATAAAATTAGAGTAAAGTCACCTTTTCGCCTAAAAAACAGCACATCTCTACTATTTTTGGAATTTTCAAATTGAAAATCGTAATTGCTATTGCTCTGAAATCTTTTGCATATTATTGGTAATTTAGTTGTCTAACTAACGAAAAAAATTTAGTTTATTCGGTTCAAAAGTAGGCCTTACATTTAAAAAAAGGCGGATCTAGGAATGGCGAAATTTTAAAATTTCAATTTTGAAATGTATATAACTCGGAAATTATAAGAGATAAATAGCACACGCAAGCATGTTTTTTCAAGACCTGGTCGAGCACAAGAATATAAAAAGCTTTGAAATCTAACCCTTAACTTTAAAATAACGTACTTAACATGTGGCCACACGTACATCATATGCCATTGTTTTAAACACCTCGTATTTATCTCCTGGTCTGTAATCCATTGTTATCGCAATTCAATGGAGAATATTTTGATAAGTGAATATATGGCTAACATTATATCCTCAAGTAATGCAGAAAAAGAATTTCTAAAAATCATTCACGTTGTCGGGCAGAATTGATTTTCATTGGTAAAAACATACATTAGTTAGTAAACATATCAAAACTAAGGCAGCCAAAATATTGGAAATTACTGGTAAACATAAATAATTAATTTATTTTTAGAAAAAAGTTAATTTGTTATATTTGATCAGATATAAATGATTATAGCTCAACTATTATCGATAATGGACTGAATTTGTATACCCTTCACCTTCGTGAGAAGGGTATATATAAATTTGTCATTCCGTTTGTAATTTCTACATTTTTTTAATTTTGAAAAACAGCTTTGAAAAAATTTTTTTAAATTTTGAAAAAAAAAAATTTCCTTTTGTTTAATATTAACAATTTTTGTTCAAATAACGCTAATTTTCTCATTTGTTTGTCATTCCGTTTGTAATTTCCAAAATATAATTTTCCGACCCTATAAAGTATATATATTCTGGATCGTTATAGATAGCCGAGTCGACTTAGCCATCTCCGTCTGTCTGTCTGTTGAAATCAATTTTCTGAAGACCCCAGATATCTTCGGGATTCAAATCTTCAATAATTCTGTCAGACATGCTTTCGAAAAGTTTCCTATTTAAAATCAGCAAAATCCGTCCATAAAAACCGACGATATATGAGCAAAAATTCGAGACAACCTCTTTTTTTCGCCTATTTATACCCTACACCGCCATAGTGGGGAGGGTATATTGGATTTGTGCAGATGTTTGTAACGCCCAAAAATATTAGTGTAACACCCACCTTAAGGTATACCGATCGACTCGGAGTCACTTTCTGAGTCGATTAAACGATGTCCGTCCGTCTGGCTGCTTGGCTGGCTGGCTTTCCATGTAAACCTTGTGCGCAGAGTACAATTTGGAAGATATTTCGATACAATTTGGTACACATCAATATTTCCTTCCCAAGGACCATGCTCATTATTTCATCTAGCCCCCATACAAATATCCTCCCGAAATTGGACTTTATCGGTCATAAATGTTTAATTTATATACAGTCAGAGACTAAAGTTTAAATACAGCTGCCAAATTTTGAGTTTGAAGAAAAGTAATTATTTAACAGAAATTTTTTGTATGCAGTTTTATTTATTACCATGTGCGATGAAAAAACAAAACCAATTTTTGTTAGTACATTGCAAACATAACGGTAAATCTTATTAAAATAAAAATAAGCATGAGACAAAAGTTTAAATACATGTTGAAATATTATGACTCTCTCTATTACTTCAAGAATTTAGTACCGTTACATTTGATCTTTTGATCACAATTCATATTGTTTAGCAGCCAGAACTTCTTCTTAGTTGCGTTTTTATTGTTACTGCTGAAAGTTGTTATGAAAATTATGGGCAAAGGAAAGGAAATTGCTATAAGTGTAAAATATTTAATAATAAAACATTTTAAAGAAAAAAAATCATATCGGGAAATAGGAAAATTATTGAATTTACCACATTCAAGTGTTCAGAACATTATAAGAAAATATAAGAATAATAATTCTGTAGAAAATAAGCCTAGAAGCGGAAGACCAAAAAAGCTTTCTAATCGAGATGTTAGCCATATCATCAGAGAAGTACGCAAAAACCCAAGGATAAGCGCCCCAAAATTGGCACATGATATCGCTAATACTTTGGAAAAAAACGTTCATCCAAAAACTGTGCAAAGAGCTTTACGCAATCAAGGGTACAGAAGCAGAGTTCCACGAAAAAAACCACTAATTAGTGAAAAAAATAGAAGACTGAGATTAGAATTTGCAAATAAATACAAAAGCAAAGACGTGGAATTCTGGAAAACTGTTCTTTTCACAGACGAATCTAAGTTTAACTTGTTTGGAAGCGATGGTCGTGCAAAAGTTTGGCGCAAACCTAAAACAGCCCTTCAAACAAAAAATTTGGTTCCAACTGTGAAGCATGGGGGAGGAAATGTGATGGTTTGGGGTGCAATAGGAGCAGCTGGAGTTGGGAATTTGGCCTTTATTGATGGTACAATGGACCAATATCTATACAAGAATATATTGCAGGATAATTTACAGGCTTCTGTACACAAATTATGCCTTGGACCTCATTGGATCTTCCAACAGGATAACGATCCAAAGCATACCGCAAACTCTGTTAAAGAATGGCTGCTCTACCATGCTCCGCGACAACTCAATAGCCCTCCCCAATCACCAGATTTAAACCCCATCGAGCACATTTGGGATTTAATGAAGCGAAAATTAGGAAATTATACAATTACAAGCAAGGATTCACTAAGAGAGCATCTCCAAAAAATCTGGTCAGATATATCGGCGTCTGAAACGGAGACTTTGGTTCTTTCTATGCCTCGACGTCTACAAGCAGTCATAGACAGCCAGGGAGGCCCCACCAAATACTAAATTGCTTTTTGTTTTACATTGCTTAAAAATGTTAATGTCTATTTTAAGGCGTATTTAAACTTTTGTCCTGTACATTTTTTTATATTTTTAAGAATTACCGTTACGTTTGCGATGAAGTAAACATTTTTAGTTTTCGTTTTAAATTAATTATGAAGTTAAATAAAAATATGTAGTTAAAATTTTAATAAAACGTTTACTTTTCTTTAATCTCAAAATTTTTGGGATGTATTTAAACTTTTGTCTCTAACTGTAGGTATCTACACAAAATTTTCTCCAAATAAGTTTTATATATACAAAACTCATGTAACCAAATTTTATTATGATCGATCCATAATTAGTCATAGCTTCCGATAATCACTTTAGCGAGCATAAATCTCCTTAAAATGTTGGTTTACACATAAAATGCTACATAAATTTATTTCATATAGACATTAATTACATGACCAAATTTTATGGTGATCGGTACATAATTTGTCAGAGCTCCCATATACGGCCCACTTTCGAAAGTCAATCACGAGTGTAGGGTATAATATTGTCGGACTTGACCGACCATACTCTCTTACTTGTTTTGATCTATATCTCGATTACTAAGTCATAAATATAGACAATATTGATATCTAATGATAGATATTTCAAAGTCCATTGCAACGATGTATATAAAGCTATAGTAAGTTGGACCTACAATGGGTTAAAATATTTTTTAACCCGAATTGTTTCATAAATTTCTTTCACTAATAAATTAAAATAAATTTTTAAATTAAAATTTTTTTTTTTAAAAATTGGAAAAAACTTTTAAAAAACAATTTCGAAAAAAAAATGTTATTTTAATTTTATTTTAAAGTATAATTTGGTGAAGGGTATATAAGATTCGGCACAGACGAATATATCTCTCTTACTTGTTATTTATTTAAATTAAACATTTTTATTTAAATCTTTGCAGTCGTTTCCATTTTACCTGCTTATATTTATGAGTCTAATATTCTCAAAATTATGTTTTATATAATATAATCCTTAGTCCGTATATTTTTTAAAATTTTTAAGTTTTTTTTAAGGCTGGAAAACTTGATTTAATGACAACTGTCGCGTAAAAAAAATTACCTATTACAAAAATTAATAGGTTAACAAAAAATGCGCGAGGGTGTTTTTCTAAGATGTTGTACGTTTGCAGGTTCGATTATAACTATACTTAAAATTAACAAAAATATTTTGGTCCACTAAAGAATTTACAAATGTATAAATAACAAGTGGTCCGTTATATATAACAACAAAAACATTACATGCATTAGCTTACTTATATTTAAATAAATAACAATGCATGTACGGACACGACAGAAAGAGTAATAAGAAAATTTACACTAACAACCATATATTAATATGCACTTACTATGAGATGCAATATTAACAACAACAACACTAATGGTAGTAGGTACCAACGAGCAAACAAAGAGACTGGGAACATAACTCATTAACAGTGATGAGTCAGTGACAAAAAGTGATCTCCTCCAACAACAACAATACTGTATTCTGTAAAATACTGTTTTCATTGCTATAAATAGGTCAAGTTGCGGAAAATTGCATGATCATTTTGACAGAAGTCATTGCAAAACTAAGGAAAAGTAACACAGTTACAGTCCCATATTTTTGTACTATCCATTGATCGTACTGTCCTTTCTTTTTGTCTTAATAACTTTCATCTGTCCTAATAATTTCATACATTTAAAATTAAATCAGTGCCGAAAACCAACTTAATATTGGGTGTCTTAAAAATACGGGATTTTTTATAAATGTTTATCTTTTATTTTGAAACTTTTGTACAATATAAATTTATTCAAACTATTGGCTATTGATAGTTATGACCTTTTCCCATCTCTCTGGCAACATATGTATTCCGATGCAAAAGAAGTGCTCATCTTTTGAGGCCAAGAACGATTCAAGCCAAAATCGGCTACTCTGTTTCAAAGTGAATTGTATACCAGAGGGAGCGATTTGCAAGGCTCGAGTCAGATATTAGTCGGACGGGGCACGTTCCGGAATATAAGGCGGGTGAGGCAAAACTTACCAACCAAATCTTTCTAAATAGTTTTTAACAGGTATTGCAACATGTGGCCTAGTGTTGTCATGATGGAATATTACGGATTCATATCTGGCCGCATATACTGTGCGTTTTTCGACCAATACACGCTTCAAACGAATCAGTTGTGTTCGGTATAGGTTCCCTATGATGGTTTGGTTAGATTTCAACGGCTCTTATTAGATAAGACCCTTTTACTCCCACCAAATCAGAGAATTAGCGCCATGGATATTTGGCTTTGGTGTCGATGTGATGAACATTAAAACACAGATAACAATTTTTTAAAAAATAAAATTTGTTTACACAAAATATGAATAAATGGTATAAAGTAAAATTAAAACTGCTTAAACATTTAAAATCCCCATTAACTTTATAAAATGCATTAATATCCTAAAATTTTGTTGAAATCCCTAAATCCCTCCCCACGAAATTTTGTCACCAAATTATTCATCAAAACCTCAATTTGGGGAGAAATCCCCACATCTGGCTACATTGTCTTTAACAAAACTGTCTAAACATTTGGTTAGCATCGGAAATTAGAAATAATAAACAAGTAAGAGTGCTATATTCGGTTATGCCGAATCTTATATACCTTTCACCTTTGTTGTGGATGCATTACTTGCCTTTTTTCAGCGTATATCATCCTAAATATATCAAGAAAACTTTTAAAAATTTTACATTTAATTGCTATTGCTATATTGTAGAAGTTACAAACGACAACAATCTTATATATACCCTTCTCAAAAACAACAACGCCAAACGAAACGAAACACCAAAAAAAAAAAAAACCAAAACAAAATACGCAAAGCAGTGAAACCAACTCACATCCAAACATACATATGTACGTTTTGTTGCTTTTTTGTCAAAGCATGCAATAAATTGTCTTTTTTTGATGAAATTTTCAGAGGTTGTCTCGGATTTTTGCTCATATCTCCGTTATTTATGGACGGATTTTGCTGATTTTAAATAGCAAAATTCTCGAAAGCATGTCTGACAGAATTATTGAAGATTTGGACCGCGAAGATATCTGGGGTCTTCAGAAAATTGATTTCAACAGACAGACAGACGGACATGGCTTAATCGACTCCGCTATCTATAAGGATCCAGAATATATATACTTTATAGGGTCGGAAATTTATATTGTAGAAATTACAAACGGAATGACAAATTTATATATACCCTTCTCACGAAGGTGAAGGGTATAAAAGTACAGCTCCTTCCTTGTAATGGACATGTTAAACTCTAAATGAAATAAAAATCGTTGAGGCAAAAAGTGGCAGCTAATTTTTTAAACATTAGAAAGCTACATACATATATATAGATGTCGACAGGAGGCCGTTATGTACAATGGATACTTGCCAACATATTATCATACAAAAAATTTGCTTTTGAAACATTTAAAAAAAATGACTTTTTTCCGGCTAGATTCAATGATTTTCGAAACACAGTTTTCCTATGGTCAGATACATTTTTGGAGAATAAATTGAGATGGTCGTGGCAATATTTCGCTCTACCTCCCATACAAATGTTAAAATCAAAATTTTAATATTTATACCCTACACCACCATAGTGAGGAGGGTATAGTGGGTTATGTTTGCTGATGTTTATAATGTGCAAAAATATTGTTCCAATACCCACCTTAAAGTATACCAATCTGCTCAGGATCACTTTCTGAGTCGATTAAGCGATGTCGGTCCGTCCGGTTGTCCGTCCATATGATTGCTTTCTTCCACTTCACGTTTGTTTCATAGCAAAACTTTTTCACAAAATGGTTTAACATGGAAAAGTCTACAATTTTGTCGTTTCCAGTACTAATATTTCCACATATAAAATCAAAAACGCGTTCATGTCTTTCATTTTGCTTTGTTGAAAGCCAAATTTCGAAAATTTCACTACGAAACATTTGTTTGGCCATAATGCTTTTATAGGTAAAAAATTTCCGGGGGTGAATTGGGGTTGATTTTCTTTTTTGTTTCTATAAATAGGAAGGTTGGTAAACGGTCTAGTAAAAACAAGTAAGAGAGCTGTATTCGGCTGTGCCGAATCTTATAAACCCTTCCCAAATTATACTTTAAAATAAAATTTAAAAAATTTATTTTTTATATTTTTAAATTTTTTTCGAAATTTTTTTTAAAAAGTTTTTTCCAATTTTTTAAAATAAGTACATCCTTACTATGGACACGTGAGCGACCTAGTCTATCATTAGAACAGATTTAGTAAATAAGCAATTGAACCCATTTGCAATGTAAGTCTACGCAACGCTACTGGAGAGCCTGCCACTGTCCATAGTAAAGTTAACTATTGGTGGCATTAGCGTAAATCATGTGGATGAAGAATTCATTGGTGCAGACTTCATGATTAGCCACAGCATTACTTTAGATATGGGACAAAAAGTCATGAATTGGCGAAATGGTAAAATACCCCTTGACATCGGATATGAGAGGAAGTCTGAAGTAAGAAGGCTAGTATTAGTTGAGGACCAAGAGTTGCCACCGCAGTCAGAGGACTTAGCATGGGCCCGTGAGGAAGAGAAGGACTGTGTAGACAATGGTTTATGGGTGTTGAAACCAGCAGAAAAGTGAAAAGTAACCATGTAAAAATGAAGGCCCTCGTTGAACGGTACAATGTCAAAGTGGTACCTGTTGGAGTGCTTGGTCTTTCCCGAGCTGAGAAGGTCATCAGGCCGGGTTCCAGGTTGGGTGAATGTGCTTCAGCAGAGGCAGTGAAAAATTGTGAGGAAGATACTGCCAATGAATTCTCCAAAGAAATGCATGAATTCGTTCGGAGACGAATTAAAATGGCCAGAGACCATGTGAAGGCCAGATGGTTTGTCTTCCAAACTACAGAGTTACTGGAAGGGAGAATACGGAAATGTGGAAGACCCTTATCGGGAATTAAGGTTGAACATCTAAAACTACTAGCTGCCCACTGGAGAGGTGATTCTGTGCCTATTCGGGACGAACAGGCTTAAGCGGGGGACAGGGTTACGAATTTGCAATAGCGATTTGAATTTACCGGTCTTTAACGACTGCATGTAGCATTCATAATGTTTATAAACACGTCCATCAGTAGAAGTTTCTACTTATCAACAATGCTGATAGCATGGGGTTATTAGCATTGTTTATAAGTATGGCAACACTAAATGCTTAAACATTTAGTGCTAACACTGATATCGAAAGCTCTAGAATTCGAACATGCAGTTTGTCCGTTAAGAGCTTTGCAGAAGATTCCCGAAAGATGGCGTGTGTATAAATGATGGCAGAGGTTGCAGTCGTTAGTTGAGTTTATCATAGCCGCTGTTAGAGTTAACATCAACTGTATTGTACATTTATGTTTGTGCATTATAAACTTATATAAAAACACTGAGTGACTATTTGAAGTGTTGTTGTACATTTTAAATAAAGATTTCTTACAATTTTAAACTGCTTTTATTTGTAATCAAAAGTATCCGGTTTATTTAAGGGAAATAAACCTCCGTTTTTAAAAGGTAAAAACGTAACAATATGAACGTGCAAATTGTGAATCGTATGAAACATGTCACATCTACTGTGGCCCCATCTTAATTACATTTTAAGGAAACTTCTAGACTCAAAAAATAGTTTTTTTTATATTCGGCTGTGCTGAACCTTATATACCCACCACCAATATAATACGGGTACCGATTGTTGTGCGTTTTGTGTAAAAACATTTATCTAGTTAACCCGATCTAGTGAACCAACTTTTAAAATCGATGTCTTCCGTTCGGGTTCCTCTAAGCGACCAAAAAGCTCTTAAAAGAATAGACCTAAGCTTTATCTTGAGCAAGAAATAATGTAAAAAAAAATAGTCAAAAATTGTATGTCTCGAGTTACAAAACATTTATTTTGATAGAAATCCCACTCGCATCGCACTTATCGCATCTTTCTCTTAAAGGAAAACCCTTAGCTTTCTTTAAAGAAAAAATAAAACATTTTGAAAAAAAAGTTTTTGATTTTGGAAAAAAAATGTCAACATTTTTTAATTTTTTTGTTTTTCGAAAGATTGAAGAAATAGCTATCTAAATTATTTGGGACACATTTTGCTATGAACAATAGGTAATAAGTTACATGGATGAGAAAAAACACCTGTTTGGCCAAAATTTCTTTATACAATACTTTATAGTTAAAATGATAATTAAACAAATAATTCAGTGAAAATAAAATATAAAATGTATAGGTTACCTATGGAAAATATATCGATTTGACAATTTTGAAGTCACTTTGAAGCTTTTACCACAAAATTGCCAAAATTTTTTGGCAACTATGGTTGTGTGTGAGTAAAGCATTACAAATTTATTTTTATATTTATTCTTTTATTTTACTATTTCATTTTGTCACCCATTTTGTACTATTGAATATGAATTTATTTTAATATTTTAACCATAATTAATATAATACTTTTATTTTCTTTCTTTCTCTATGTTATGCGACCATTTTTGAAACTCGGATGAACTAAACCAACAGCTACAATTATCCCGTTCTAATAGTGCAACTGCAATCAGTGAAAGAACTTTGGAAGAATGCTGGTCTACCCTGCAACGAGTGAGTTGGCATCTATTTCGTTGTGTATAGTACTCTTCCCCGTTAAAATAATAACGAAACACAATTAGTTTACAATAAATATAAAATAGGAAAAGTCTATCTGAATATAGATAAAAATTATAAAAAAAGATTTCTTCTCAATTATTTATGTCTGACAGAATTGTATCGGCCGAAAAGAAAATTATAAATTTAATATTTTACGTTAACTCTTAATTTATACCTACATCTATATAGACTATATAATTGTTTGCTACATTAAATACATAACCGAAGCGATATCGATTGTGGACAAATATTAAATAATTTGGATCGATTCAGTAAATGTAATTTCCTCGAGCAATTTTCAGGATTGAACGTATACCCAGCAGTTAAGCCGGTAGTCAATGTATCCCTTATAGACAGTAATCGTCACTAATATCTTATCACTTGGATGACTCCAATTTATATATTTTGGTCATTTGACACGTATGTGCTCTTTGTAGTGCAGAAAGAAGACAATTGGTTACTTTATACATCCCAGGTAATCTAGCGTGAAGGCAATTGCCACATAAGTGTCTCTAAGTAACCAAGAGTGTAGTCACTTTAAACATTTTGTGAGTAATTCGTACAAACAGGTTTTATACAAATTGTGTTGATACAATTCTTAAACTGATATCCCATGTAGCGTACCATAAACTATGCTACTATAAACGTTTATTTTGTATTACCCTTTAGAAAGTAGTTACTTAACCCACCAGAACCAATGCATTGGAGAGTTGTCGAAGGTTTGTTTACAAGCTATCGTTTATTGGACTGCCTATAATATATCTTTTACGTCAATTAGCTAGTTATGTAGTTATGTATCTCATCAAGTTACCAGTTAGGTAGCTAGTAAGCTAACTACCGCTATTTAACCAGTATGTGAATCAAATGCTTTGAGTACATTTGACCAGCTATTAGACAGTCTCATTGTAGTCAAAAAGGGTGCTTAGGACATGCACGTGTTAAAATAACTAGTCACGTAACTATTGATGTAACTAGTTCCCACCCTAAATGATGGGTAAATTCACTGTCTCCTAGAACTGCTGGGTAACTTTGGTGCGCGTTGTCAAATTTATATATGTTTGTGATGGTACAGTAAAACCTTGATAATCCGGACGACGATAATACGGATTATTCGGTAATCAGTTCGGACATCACTTTTCATTACATTGTGTACTCTATAATCCGGATTGCTTATAAATGTTCTTTATAAATGTAATCATTTATTTAAATCAGGGGTGCCCAAAAGTTCCTTATGGAAGAGCAAACACCAATACATGTAAAGAAAAACAAATTTTTATGCAATTTTTTTTGTTGTAAAAACCAAAACATACAAAGTATAAAGAAAAAAATACACACTTTTTTAAACAATACCATACGATAAACAAAAACAAAATCTACATTGATGATCGCTGTCGTCAATGTTTACCAGCAAAGCATACGAAAGTGTTGTTGCTTTTGCACTTGCGTGTAGACAGTGAAGATCGACAAAAAAACAAACAACACAAAGTTGTTTGTGTATTTCGTATTGCTAGTGCTGAGTGCCCAATTGAGTATAGAAACACATATAGAAACACAAAGCCTATAGCTAAGAGCATTTACAAAAACAGGGCTTGGGCACAATTGATTTAAATGATACATAAAAATAATATATCATTAGATATGTGTTTTAAAAGCATTTCTAATACAGTGAAATAACTCCCATATTACAAAATGTCACTTAGGTACCGTGAAATAACTCCCAAACGAAATAACTCCCCACAAAAAAGAACTCCTAACGCGTTGGGTGTTATTTCATAATATTTTGTTGGGAGTTATCTCATAATGAAATAACTCCCAATGAAACAACTCCCATTGAAATTTTTGTTGGGTTTTATTTCATTTTACTTTGTATGTATGTATGTATGTATGTATGTATGTATGTATGTATGTATGTATGTATGTATGTATGTATGTATGTATGTATGTATGTATGTATGTATGTATGTATGTATGTATGTATGTATGTATGTATGTATGTATGTATGTATGTATGTATGTATGTATGTATGTATGTATGTATGTATGTATGTATGTATGTATGTATGTATGTATGTATGTATGTATGTATGTATGTATGTATGTATGTATGTATGTATGTATGTATGTATGTATGTATGTATGTATGTATGTATGTATGTATGTATGTATGTGTGTATGTATGTATGTATGTATGTATGTATGTATGTATGTATGTATGTATGTATGTATGTATGTATGTATGTATGTATGTATGTATGTATGTATGTATGTATGTATGTATGTATGTATGTATGTATGTATGTATGTATGTATGTATGTATGTATGTATGTATGTATGTATGTATGTATGTATGTATGTATGTATGTATGTATGTATGTATGTATGTATGTATGTATGTATGTATGTATGTATGTATGTATGTATGTATGTATGTATGTATGTATGTATGTATGTATGTATGTATGTATGTATGTATGTATGTATGTATGTATGTATGTATGTATGTATGTATGTATGTATGTATGTATGTATGTATGTATGTATGTATGTATGTATGTATGTATGTATGTATGTATGTATGTATGTATGTATGTATGTATGTATGTATGTATGTATGTATGTATGTATGTATGTATGTATGTATGTATGTATGTATGTATGTATGTATGTATGTATGTATGTATGTATGTATGTATGTATGTATGTATGTATGTATGTATGTATGTATGTATGTATGTATGTATGTATGTATGTATGTATGTATGTATGTATGTATGTATGTATGTATGTATGTATGTATGTATGTATGTATGTATGTATGTATGTATGTATGTATGTATGTATGTATGTATGTATGTATGTATGTATGTATGTATGTATGTATGTATGTATGTATGTATGTATGTATGTATGTATGTATGTATGTATGTATGTATGTATGTATGTATGTATGTATGTATGTATGTATGTATGTATGTATGTATGTATGTATGTATGTATGTATGTATGTATGTATGTATGTATGTATGTATGTATGTATGTATGTATGTATGTATGTATGTATGTATGTATGTATGTATGTATGTATGTATGTATGTATGTATGTATGTATGTATGTATGTATGTATGTATGTATGTATGTATGTATGTATGTATGTATGTATGTATGTATGTATGTATGTATGTATGTATGTATGTATGTATGTATGTATGTATGTATGTATGTATGTATGTATGTATGTATGTATGTATGTATGTATGTATGTATGTATGTATGTATGTATGTATGTATGTATGTATGTATGTATGTATGTATGTATGTATGTATGTATGTATGTATGTATGTATGTATGTATGTATGTATGTATGTATGTATGTATGTATGTATGTATGTATGTATGTATGTATGTATGTATGTATGTATGTATGTATGTATGTATGTATGTATGTATGTATGTATGTATGTATGTATGTATGTATGTATGTATGTATGTATGTATGTATGTATGTATGTATGTATGTATGTATGTATGTATGTATGTATGTATGTATGTATGTATGTATGTATGTATGTATGTATGTATGTATGTATGTATGTATGTATGTATGTATGTATGTATGTATGTATGTATGTATGTATGTATGTATGTATGTATGTATGTATGTATGTATGTATGTATGTATGTATGTATGTATGTATGTATGTATGTATGTATGTATGTATGTATGTATGTATGTATGTATGTATGTATGTATGTATGTATGTATGTATGTATGTATGTATGTATGTATGTATGTATGTATGTATGTATGTATGTATGTATGTATGTATGTATGTATGTATGTATGTATGTATGTATGTATGTATGTATGTATGTATGTATGTATGTATGTATGTATGTATGTATGTATGTATGTATGTATGTATGTATGTATGTATGTATGTATGTATGTATGTATGTATGTATGTATGTATGCATGTATGTATGTATGTATGTATGAAAGTGCGCATGTATAACAATCAGTGTTGCCAGGGGTAGCTTGGAAAAAGTTACAACTTTGTCATTAAATTATTACGAATTCTTCCCAAATAAATACTATATATAATTAGGTTTCATAACATATAACTAACTATAATAATTTTGTCCGTATTCAACCGGTTACTATAATAAGGGTCCGAATTACCTTTTACCGAATTATCTTTTTTCGATACGATAGCTCATTTGATCACGAATGCGTTTTATATGGATAATATTCTTTACACAATATTGTAAACTTAATTCCTGTATTCGTCAGAACTTAATTCATGGTAGATCAGTGACTGCTTACTTTCTTTATGTAAAGCTTGCATAATATTATTTAAATTAGGAAATTTATTTAATAAATCACTACATCTTTCTGATTGAGTTCTATATACACTTTTTCCAACGGTAAAAAGTAATTTTGTTGATTTTATATCATTAAATTCTAAATAGTTGCTTGTGATTTTTATTACCAATTTTTTAACTCTGGTTGCAAAATAAATAGCAGCTGCTTTTCAGTTTTTGTTCAAATCGTTTAAAAGATCTAGAGGGTACCGTAAAATAACTCCCAATGAAATAAATTCCATCAAAAATGAAATAATTCCCAAACTTGAAAAATGAAATAAATACCAGTGGGTAAAATGAAATAACTCCCAATAATCGTCGGTGTCATAATTCTAAAAATATTAGTCCCAAAGAAAGCGAAATAACTCCCAATGAAATAAATCCTAATAGAAATGAAATAATTCCCAATCCGAAGCAATTTATTTATGTAATCTAACATTGTAATTTATGTAATCTAATTGTAACACAAATTTTTCTTCAAATAAGTTTCATATATACGCAATTCATGTCACTAAATTTTATTATGATCAGTTCATAATTAGTCATAGCTCCCATATAAGGTCTGCTTCCGATAATCACTTTAACGAGCATAAATCTCTTAAAAATATCGCTATACACATAAAATGCAACATAAACAACTTTCATACATACATTAATCACACCACTTAATTTCATGGTGATCGGTCCATAATTGGTCATAGCTTCCATATATAACGAGCCTAAATCTCCTAAAATGTTGGTATACACATAAAATGCAACATAAATAACTTTCATATAGATATTAATCACATGACCAAATTTCATGGTGATCGGTCCTTAATTTGTCATAGCTCCCATATAAGGCCCACTTCCGAATATCACTCACTAATATAAAGTATGGAAATTTTGAAAGAAAAAAGTTTTTGCTCATTTATTTAGTGTAGGTATTATATAGTAGGGCTTGACCGATCGTACTTTCTAACTTGTTTTATATTAAATTTCTTCTGTTTCTCCACGCGTTTGAACTCTTCACTTATATATATATACAGATTCGTCAAAACTGACGTTTACAAAAGTGGTGTATCAGCTTTTCTTCATTTAACCCCATCGAAGAAAAAGAATATTCCTTTCTTACGTTGGGGTTAAATGTGTGATGTCACTTTGATACATTTTAACACTGTGACGTATCTGCTCATCATCTGTGATTTGAACATGCTCCACTAGTGTTGCGAGAAAAATTTTACCTCATGTCCCCAATCTGTTAATAGTTGTCACCTAAAAATCGTCATTTCATAATTGAAATCCCCAATTTTCTCCCCAACATTTTTTATTATAGAAAAAATGTTTATCCCCTTTTTGTATTATTATTTTGTAGTAAAAATAAAGAAAAACTGAAGTAACACTGCATATAATGATAAACCGATTAATCGGTTTTCAGCTAAAGCCTGGTACTCAGTTCATATCTGCCAAAAATTGTATATGCAACAATTAATCAGCTGTTGGTTTTAATTTCATGCGAAAGAATAGCTGCTTATGTTAACCCCTGTCTATACCTGATACATTATATAACTGAGATCCATTTCGGAAAAAAAGTTTTAAACATTTATTAAAATTATACTGAAATTTTTGATTTTTTTCATATTTAAGTCAAAAATATGAACAAAAGACGTAAGCAAATTTGACTAACAAATTTAAGTTACTAAATGTCATACAATTAGATTAACAATTCCCGACTGTCAACTAAAATTTTGCACTTTTGTTTAAAATCGAATATTTTTAGATTAATAATCATACTCAGGTAAAATTTTTGATATTTATGTATATTAGAGTATGTAGAAACAATTTGTTTAGGAAAATTTCAGGAACAAACTTGTATTAGTTTCCTACTAAAGATTGAAAATCTCGATATCAATATAATTTGTAGCAATTTTTTTTTTTTTGGAAGTGTGTCTTAAAATTGACTTATTATATATGAAACTAGCTGACCTTTAGACAGTATAAGTAAATTTGTATCCAAAAAATAAAAAAATTACTAATTTCCAAGCCGTATAAAATATACCTCACGACCTATTCTCATACTTACCAAATATACATATATAATAATTTGATAAAAATCGGTTTCGGAATATTTAGGTTCATAAATTCCTATTATACATATTTTACTAAATCAAATGTAAAATAAACGGCGCACTGTGACTCAGATCTCAATTTCATCGGCCAAAAGTCTAACTTTTTGTTAACTCCGGTTTCAAAAATTTTAATGCCATTCAATAAAACATTGAAACTAAGGTAGCCAAAAAATGGTTAAAAATATTGTGAATTGTGTGCATTTTATAAAAAAAATGTGATTTTTGTAAATTTGATCAGAAGTAATTAATCATTACTCGCAAACTATTATCGATAACTGGATGATATTTTGTTGTTATATTGGTAGGATAATAGTCTTTAAGAACTGGTATGATATGTCACTGTACCGTTTATACCTGCTGTGTTATTAAATTTTTTTCATTTGAATGAAATTACTCCCAATTTTTATACCCTTCACCATGAGTGGCGAGGGTATATATAAGTTTGTCATTCCGTTTGTAATTTCTACATTTTTCATTCGCGACCCCACAAAGTATATATATTCTGGATCGATATAGATAGCGAAGTCGATATAGCCATGTCCATCTGTCCGTCTGTATGTTGAAATCAACTTTCCGTAGCCCCCAAATAACTTACAAACATAATTGATACATCAATATATCAGGAATTCTTCCGGCTCGAGAAAATCGGCCCACAGATGGCTGAGATATAAGGAAAAAACCGGGACAACCTCGATTTTTGGCCTATTTTTGATATATATCTAGATTACTAAGTCATTAATATAGACAATATGGATATCTAATGATAGATATTTCAAAGTCCATTGCAACGATGTATATAATGCTATAGTAATTTGGACCTACAATGGGTCAAAATCGGGAAAAATATTTTTTAACCCGAATTTTTTTTTTACCAAAAAAATTTTTTTCATAAATTTTTTTTTTTATTTTTTTTCACTAATAAATTTAAAAAATTTTTTTTAAAAAATTAAAAAGAAAATTTGAAAAAAATTAAAACAAAATAATTTCGAAAAAAAAATTGAAAAAAAAAAATTTTTTAAAAATTTTAATTTTGTTTACCTAAAAATATTAAAAATTTTTATTTTAAAGTATAAAATTGGTGAAGGGTATATAAGATTCGGCACAGCCGAATATAGCTCTATTACTAGTTTTTATTTTACCTGTTCATTTGACACAAATATAAATACACCAAGCAATATAAGTTGTGATAGGTATCTTTAGTATATTATATAACTATTATCTTATTACTTTTTTATTAGTACTAGTTTTGGGCCTTTAAGTTTTTAATACTTTTTATTGAACTTATTTATGCTACCTAGGACATAGTATAACGTAATGTAAGAATAGGATAAAAGCCAGCGGTATTCGTATATAAACTCAGTTGCTATAATATATCTTAGCAACATACATGGGCACACTGCATTACATTTCTAATGCATTAAGCATTGCAGTATTCAGTAAACTTTTACTGGTAATGCAATCTAAATTTCATTACCAGTAAAATTTTACTGATTACTGAAAAAAAATTCAGTATTCAGTACAACTTTACTGATTACTGAAAAACAAATCAGTATTCAGTAAAATTTTACTGATTACTGAAAAAAAATTCAGTATTCAGTAAATTATTACTGAATACTGAAAAAAAAATCAGTATCATTAAATTGAAGTCTATTATGCATTACCGGTAACATTTTATGAATTACATGTTAGAATTTTGAGAATCATCACTATCAAGATCTGATAAATCACTCATTTCTTAAAAATAAATTAGTTTTCTTTGAAAATAACCATTTACTGTATCTGTGAACTCAAAATTTCGCTCTACATTGAGAATAATTTAAAGAAAATCTTGGAGCACCGGTGATCGCATACGTGAAAGTGTTTATAAACAAAAAATGTAAGTAATTGTTATTTTTTGTCAATTGACCGAATTTATTTTTAAATATTTTGTTTAAAACGGAAAGGAAACTGTTATTTATATTTAAAAATAATTTACATAGAATCAGATAGCTACGCAGTGATGTTGTGGCTAGAACAGTGGACTACAAGATTGACATCGCTGGTTCGAATCCTAGACGTGTTAATTATATTTTATATATTTTTTTTTTTTTTATTTTTAAAAAAAAAAAAAATTTTAAATTTAAAATATTTTATATTCTCAACAAAAACTTAACTTACTATCCTACAATCAGTCATGACAATTTAGCACTTTTTGTAGCAAAATCACTCGGTACCAATACTTCCTAATAAGGGGATTTTCTTAAAGTTGCAACTTGAAAAAATAACAAGTTTCGTTTAAATAATTAATAAAATTTTAGCGGTAATTGCATAATGGATTTCAATTTACTGATACTGATTTTTTTCAGTATTCAGTAAAATTTTACTGATTACTGATTTTTTTTTCAGTATTCAGTAAAAATTTACTGAATACTGTTTGTTTTTTCAGTAATCAGTAAAAATTTACTGATTACTGATTTTTTTTTCAGTAATCAGTAAAACTTTACTGAATACTGAAAATTTTTTCAGTAATCAGTAAAAATCAATTTTTACTGAAATTTTACTGGTACTGCAAAGTGCCCATCTATGCTTAGCAATAACAATCAAAATTTTAAATTCTTTATAAAGCTTCAATTATCCGAAGAATATTTTAAAAACCAACAAGTAAGATATATTCGGCTGTGCCGAATCTTATATACCCTTCACCAAACTATACTTCAAAATAAAAATTTTTAGGTAAGTTAAGGTAAACAAAATTTATTTTGTTTCCATTTGTTTTTTTTTTTCATTTTTTGGAAAAAAATATTTTTCGAATTTTTTTTAAAGTTTTTATGTAAATTTTTTTTTAATTTTTTTTAAATTTAAATTTTTTTTTTTTAATATTTAGCGAAAAAAACTTTTGGTGAAAAAAAAATCTGGTTAAAATTTTTTCCCGATTTTGACCCATTGTAGGTCCAACTTACTATGGTCTTATATACGTCGTTGAAAAGGTCTTTGAAATATCTATCATTAGATATCCATATTGTCTATATTAATGATTTAGTAATCCAGATATAGGTCAAAAAATAGGTAAAAAATCGAGGTTGTCCTGGTTTTTTCCTTATATCTCAGCCATTTGTGGACCGATTTTGCTGATTTTAAATAGCAAACTTCTCGAAAGCATGTCTGACAGAATTATTGAAGATTTGGATCCCGAAGATATCTGGGGTCTTGAGAAAATTGATTTCAACAGACAGACGGACAGACAGACAGACATGGCTTAATCGACTCCGCTATCTATAAGGATCCAGAATATGTATACTTTATAGGGTCGGAAAATTATATTGTGGAAATTACAAACGGAATGACAAATTTATATATACCCTTCTCACGAAGGTGAAGGGTATAAAAACTTATATCCATGCAACAGCGAAATAAAATTGGACTTGGAAAATAAAATTACGAATTTCGTCAAAAACTTAACAGAGCCCTACAAAAAAATTAAATGGAGCAAACAAAGATTTTATACCATGTTTGAAAACTGGTTAAAGGGCGAACTTACTGTCCAGGTATCTTCAGAAAGTACAAACCAAAATCAGTCAACAACTGTAGAACTAAAAGGCGAAAACTTCAGGATATTAATGAAGAAATCGGATGTGAAAATATACAAGAAACTTTGCTATATCAATTTCGATCACAAAAACAACTCACGAAAGTCGACATCATTCAAAAAGTTTTTAACGCTAGTCCATTGAGAACAAAACGGCTTCTTAAAAGTATTCCAACGCAAAGCGATGAAAAACAGTTCTCAAATGAAGAAGCATAATTTTTGGATCTGAAGTTAACAAAACAGCAATATAATTAGATCAGACTGCGTGCGATTGAAAAAGTCTCACATCTCTATCCATCATATCATAATATAACTGCTGTTAAGAAAGATTGTTTGCTACCAGTGGACACTATTACAATCACATCGATTTCGGCAGAGGTACTACTTCAAGATCTACTTAAAAGGAAATGATTTGAAGAAATATGGAAACTTCTGGACAAAAACAACACAAGCAGTATGTATGTGAAAATACTTCAGACAGGATATTTGGAAAAATCAAACACCATCTTCTACAAAATACAGCAGACCAATTAAATTTGAATTTAAAAAGGAAACTCATAAAGTCATTAAAAAAGAGCCCAAATTGCAACACTACAGTCATTCGAATTAGAGATTGACGGCCAGACAATTGAAGTAAGCTACAAATTAGTGCTAACGATGATAGATGGAAAAGTAGGCCAGGCTTTGACTGACACAAAGGGATCCTCCAGCTTTTTTCCAATGTTTTTTTATCTGCTGATAACTTTTTTATACCCTTCACCATTCCGTTTGTAATTTCCACAATAGCGGAGTCGATTGAGCCATGTCCGTCTGTCTGTCTGTCTGTCTGTCCGTCTGTCTGTTGAAATCAATTTTCTGAAGACCCCAGATATCTTCGGGATCCAAATCTTCAATAATTCTGTCAGACATGCTTTCGAGAAGTTTGCTATTTAAAATCAGCAAAATCGGTCCACAAATGGCTGAGAAACTTATTTTTTGACCTATATCTGGATTACAATATGGATATCTAATATAGACAATATGGATATCTAATGATAGATATTTCAAAGACCTTTGCAACGACGTATATAAGACCATAGTAAGTTGGACCTACAATGGGTCAAAATCGGGAAAAATTTTTAACCAGATTTTTTTTTCACCAAAAGTTTTTTTCGCTAAATATTAAAAAAAAAAAATTTAAATTTAAAAAAAAAAAAAAAAATTTAAATTTAAAAAAAATAAAAAAAAAAACGAAAAATATTTTTTTCCAAAAAATGAAAAAAAAACAACTGGAAAAAAAATAAATTTTGTTTACCTAAAATTACCTAAAAATTTTTATTTTGAAGTATAGTTTGGTGAAGGGTATATAAGATTCGGCCCAGCCGAATATATCTCTCTTACTTGTTAAAAAGTAAAAATGATTCAAAAAAAAAAAAAAAAAATCACATTTTCATACTAATTGCTATACAAAAATTAAAAGTTAAATTTTAACCTTAAAACTAGAGAAAAATTCAAGAAGATATCTGTCCATCAAAAGAAAAATTTCTAAAATATCTCTATCCATTCAAAAGTTACAGAGTTTTGGCCGATGAAAAACGGCCCTGAGTCACCGTGCGGCGTGCCTGAATAACATATTATGAAAACCCGTGCAACGCCGGGTACAAAATATAGATTTTACATAGATATGTTTTGTTCAACGCTATAATAGAAATATTGTATATATATATATTGAAATATTGTTTATATTATTAAAAAATATTAAATTAATTTAAATATAAACAGTTAATTAATGTTATTTTTTAATTATTTAAAAAAATCATGATTCCGGGCTTTTTGATGGGTAATGTGTATTTGACTTGTGATTGTGACCTTTTTATAGCTTTTTATGCACAAAAGCGCCATGCAACAAATGCATCAGCAAATACCTCGAACTGGTACCTGTGGATCTGAGTCTAAACCACATCAATGTCAACAGTGTCTAAAAAGTTTTTCCAGCAATCATCAATTAGTTCAACATATCCGCGTACATACCGGAGAGAAACCATACAAATGTTCATATTGTGATCGAAGATTTAAACAATTATCACACGTCCAACAACATACCCGCCTACATACAGGTAAGCACAATTTCAACTTCTTTGAGAATTAGAGTTTCTAATAATAAACATATTAACTGAAAATTATGGTGGGTCAATGAGTAATACGGAACAAATCTCCTTCTAAGATAAGATAAATAACAGAGTTATGATGAATTTTAACTTATACTAAAATATATAGATTTTTCAAGCGATATGCGATACTCATATTTTATTTTTCATTTAAAATTACATTTTACTTAAATTTTTTTTTTAAATAATTTGAAACATATTCTGACATGAAAACATCTCAGTGATCGCAGTGTCTATGAAATATTTCTTAATGCGTTTATTTTGATGTTTGTAACGCCCAAAAATACTCCAATTAGTTTTATTTATAAATTATTTAACCGCTTAAATAAAACTAGTGGCCGAAATCAAACCAAATTTGAGAATACATATCATTTATTAATTTGTATTTTTTCGTAAATTTTTTTCTGCTGTTATACAATCGTCATTATGAATCTAAACTTTAGATTCTAAAGGTAGGGTTACACATGGCAAATATTTGACGAAAAAGACTTACCACTAAATATAATATATTTGAATTCTTTTAAAACATAAAATTTTTGACTTTTTTTGCAAAATCAAAATTTTTTTTTTTTTAAAATGGGCCATTTTTTAAATTTTTTTGGATTTTTGGTCGCTTAGTGGGATGCGAGTTGGATCTCTATCAAAATAAATACCTACCTTAGTCTGAAAATTTTCTAATAGCGGATCCAAATCTCTCCCGATTTTGTTCATATATTTGAACAAAATCGGGATTGAATTATCAACAAATCTAATAGTATTAGAATAAAATAATTATATCATATATTATATTAAGTCAAAACTTATGTGCATTTAAATTAAAAACAAGTAAGAGAGCTATATTCGGCTGTGCCGAATCTTATATACCCTTCACCAAATTATACTTTAAAATAAAAATTTTAAATATTTTTAGGTAAACAAAATTAAAATTTTTTTTCAAAATTCAAAATTTTTTTTTTCAAAATTGAAAAAAAAATTTTTTTTAAATTTTTTTTTTTTAAATTGTTTTGTTTAATTATTTTCAAATTTTTTTGCAACGACTTGATAATAGATGAATCTAAAGACATAACTGAAACGAGTCTTTTATCAGAAACTATTAAAAGTATTCATAATCTAAAAAAACACAAAAAGGACTCCAAATATATATATGAGGATTTTATATGAGAAATTGGATATTCTTTATCATGCCTTACTTTTGATTTCTCCAACATCTAATCAGTTTTATTAAAACAAATCAAAAAAATCGTTTAAAAGGAAAACATTTCAATTAAATTCTTTTTTAAAAAGCTTATTTCAGAAGATCTCCCTAAAATCGTAAAAAAACTCACATGTGCATTAAAAAGGTCTATAAGGAATAATATAATAAAAAGTTAGAATAAAAATTAACAATTATTCACACTTAAACCACTGTCAAGTTTGAAATTTCAAAGTAATTTTCTAATTCTAGATTCAATATTATAGAAAATTCAAAAAGTACTATTTGATGAATGAAAAAATGCTCCTTAGTTTGTTTTAGTACTCCATTTTTGGTATCATAATACAATTGAGCACCCTATTCTTGATTATTTCTGAGAAGCATATAAGCCAACTTTGATGTATATAAGCTAACTAATTTAATATATTAAAAAGGTACCATTAAAAGAAAAAGTACCAATTTCCTTTATCCTCTCGAACACTCGTCAAGTTTGAACTTTAAATTTAAATTACTAAATTATCACAAAACCTAACCGCAACCGATCGGTTTTATATTATTTAAAACCGAAACCGGGATTTTGAAATTCTTCGGTTTTTTGGAAACTCTAGTCTTTACCCATGCAAAACCCTTCATAGTGGCAACAACAGCAAGAAGAGATGTAAATGGATAGCAAATATTTTGTACTATAGTGTCAGTGACGCAAATATGGTAGACAAAGAATGTAATCAAAGCAAACAAATCTTATATACCCTTCACCAAATTATACTTTAAAATAAAAATTTTAAAAATTAAAAATTTTATTTTAAGGTAAACAAAATTAAATTTTTTTTTTCAAATTGTTTTTTAAAATTTAAAAAAAATCTTTTTTTCAAAATTCTTTTCAATTTTTTTCCAATTCATTTTTTATATTTTTTTTCCAAATTTTTTTAACTTTTTTTTTTTTTTAATTTATTAATGAAAAAAAATTATAAAAAAAATGTTTGTGGTAAAAAAAATATTCGGGTTAAAAAATAATTTTCCCGATTTTTACCTATTGTAGGTCCAACTTACTATAGCCTTATATACACCGTTGCAATGGACTTTGAAATATCTATCATTAGATATCCATATTGCCTATATTTATGACTAAGTAATCGAGATATTGATCAAAAATAGGATTGTCTCGGATTTTTGCTCATATCTCCGTTATTTATAGACGGATTTTGCTGATTTTAAATAGGAAACTTCTCGAATCATGTCTGACAGAATTATTGAAGATTTGAATCCCGAAGTTATCTGGAGTCTTCAGAAAATTGATTTCAACAGACATACGGACAGACAGACATGGCTAAATCGACTCCGCTATCTATAAGGATCCAGAATATATATACTTTATAGGGTCGGAAAATTATATTGTGGAAATTACAAACGGAATGACAAATTTATATATACCCTTCTCACGAAGGTGAAGGGTATAAAAAAATATTTAAATAGGAACCATCTGATTCTTATTTAATTTAATTTTCCATTATTATAGAAAATTCAGAAAGTACCATTAAAATAATGAAAAAAATACCATAAACCCCACTTGTGAATTCCAATTCACTCATCTTTTGTATGTTCTTTTGTGAAGAACAAATTTAGCGTCCTATTCCATCTGATTCCTATTTCATTTAATTTTCCCATTATTATAGAAAATTCCTCCACTTGTGGATATACACTCGATCAGGTCCATAAATGCTTTATTTCATGTTTTTTTATGTTCTTTTGTGATGAGAATAAAAGTACCAATCAAAAAACAAATAGGTAGCTAGAAAACTAGAATTTTCTATTTCTTGAACATTTATAAGTTTTAATGTTAATGTTAGCAGCTTTAACAGTTAAAGTTCTTATACCTATAAACAATGTTAATAACAGCGTGTTATCAGCATTGTTGATAAGTAGAAGTTTAGAGCACTGAAAATGTTTAAAAACATGATGAAGGTTCCAAGCAGTCGTTACAGACCGTTAAATTCAAATCGATAATAACAAAGCCCCCCACTTTTGTCATAGGCAGCCAATCGTTTTAGATGTACAACCTTAATTTTAGATCTACGGCTCTTCTATTTTTATATTCTCTATACCATGTCCTTTAATATCTTAATCACCATGTACATATAGTCTATCACTATGGGTTTGGAGTACATTCTTCGTTAAATACTTCAGAACTCAATGCTCGATAATATCTACCATTCATTTTGTTGTTGGGAATTTTAATCAGCCTGTGCTCCAATCTGCTATAACTTGTTGACATCCGACCCAATAGAAACGTTGTTTTATCTTTTCTATAGTTTTCATCGCACTGTGGTGACCTCCACTGGGATCCTCATAGGACTCCTTCATTACTTCGTTGATTTTAGAGAACGGCACCATAATTAAATTTTTCGCTGATTTGCCGTCAGCACTTTCCTATATACGGTATAGACAGCCATTTATCAACTGCAGACTGTTCCGCAGGGCCCAATATGATTTCATCAATTAACTTTTAGCCTAGATTTCATTGCGGCTAGGCCTTCTATGTTCTCCTTTAGCAGGTATTATTTTTGCCAGTACGGGGTCATTTCATTGTGCCACACATTAATCGTTACTAGAATCCGCACGCATCAGTCAAAAAATAATGACCCATTTCTTTCTTTGTACACTGTATGTTCTTTTGGTTGCAAGGTTGTCTTGAGAGCGTGTCCATCCATGTTGGTTCCAGAATATTCGTTGGCTTCTTTCAATTTTATTTCCATTTTATATATCGATCTTAACTAAGTGTTACTAAGTTGGTTATATATTGTGGCTATGGTCAAATATAGACCATTCCAAGCAAAATTACGTTTTGTGATTGGAACTTATTTTTGCTGAATTGTGTATAGATACTGCTATACTATATGCATTTATGTGCCATAGATCCGTGAAGAAATATGTAAAGGGGGCTTAGGAGAAATCATGAACTCATTCCTACCATATTCAACAGAGCTTGTCCTTTTATCAAAAGAAAAAGTGTGAAAATTTTCATATTATTTGCAATACATTTAAATAAAATAGCAAAACACGAAAAATTTATCTCTTACGTCGCACAGTGGGGGAACTGAAAAAAAAAAATGGAAATAAATCTGTAACTTCTAAACGGATAGCCGGATTTCAATAAAATTTCCTACGGGTATAGAAGATGTGTTGATAAGTTTTGAATTTGAACTGAAAACGCCAAGGGGGTTGCGAGCCACAATGCACCAAAGTGGGGCACCTATGGTATATCAAAATTTCAAAATGAAGCCAAATTTTTTGTTATTGGTTCGATTTGAAATTTTTTTTATGTTCAAGGAATCTACTAGAAAAGATCTACAAAAAACAGTGGAATAGCTTTATATTATCGCTTATAGCTTACGAGTTATTTACATTTGAAAATAAAATTTTTTGCTAATAACGGATCCAAATCTTTTCGGATTTTCTCGGAATGTTTTTTTGTTTTTTTTTTTTTGGAAAATATAAGATATACATATTAAATATCAACGTGTAGGAAATTGTGTTTTTTTTTTTTAAATTGATAAACGACTTTTTTAAAAAATATATGATAGCTGTTTTTTTTTTTTTTTTTTTTTTTTTTTTTTTTTTGGCAAATTTTAATTTTTCAAATGCAATAAAAGTTTTGTTTATGAATCGTTTTTAATGAAATTTTACACTTATATAGAATCTTAATCAAACGATTCAAAAGTGAAAAAGTAATTTGTGAATTTGTGTGTTAATGTCACTCCCACAATTCCCAAAAAACATTTCAAGAATCAGGAGTAGTATTTTTTAGTTTTTTAACTCTGTTGACGGTCCGGGCTATAAATTCCATTTGCAAAATATTTAAGAACATTTTGGGGCATAGAAAAGAGATTTTTATTTTTTGAAAGCAGCTATGCAATTCGAGAAAATGTTTAAACTGAAAATTAGATAAAAAAATAGTTCTAATTCGGTAGGCTCTGGACCACGCAGTAATATAATTTTTGATTTTATTTTGCTTTTATACTATTTCCCGAAATTCTTTTCTTATTTTCTGTATAATTTAAAATTAAGGTAAGTAATTTTTTCGAAAAAAAAAAAAAAAAATGGCGAAAAACTACTTTTCTATTTAATTTCAATGCACATAACTTTTGACTCACTAGAGGTTTTTAAACAATTATTTCTAATGAATATTAATAAATGTGTCGTTAATTCCATAGACGATAATTTCAAGAAAATCGGATCCGTTATTAGCAAAACAGCGGACTAAGGTAGGTAAAAAAACTAAAATTTTTATTTTCAAATGCGAATAACTCGTAAACTATAAGAGATAATCGCTATAGCTATGTTTTTTTGTAGATATCTTTTAGTAGATTCTACGTATAAAAACTCTTTCAAATCGAATCGAGAACAAAAATTTGGCAAGGTGCCCAGCTTTGGAGCCTTATGGCTCGGCCCCCCTTGTCGTTTTAAGTTCAACTTAACAACACCTGCTCTATAGACATTGGACATTTTATTAAAATCGGAATATCCGTTGAGAAGTCACAGATGTATTTCCACTTTTTTCAGTTCCCTTACTGTGCGTCGTTCCGTAGTGCCAACAACAAACGGACGGACATAGTTAAACGGAATAACAAACTCAATATAACCCTCTTCTTATTGGTGGCGATTATACAAATTATTCGATATTGAAGTTCGTCATATGAGCGGTGTTAATTAAGATTTCCTTTTTATTATGTTGTAAATTTTTCATTCTAAATTACAATAACATCAAAACTATTTATTTTTAGCGCAGCAGCAGACACTGTCATCGAAGTAATTTACACAAAGTTTTTATACTCTCGCAATTACAGTTCTTCAAATATTCTAAAATAACTAAAAACTTTGTATGGGAGGTGCCACGGCACTATTCTGATGGTAATTTTTATTTAATCTTTATAATGGTAACAAAATAACTTTAGAGGCTTTAACTGTTATATTTCTCCAGATATTCAATAATAACTATTTACTGTATATGGGATAGACTATTCCCACTAATCCGAACACTCACAACCACAATACGTAGAATAATAAGAATGTGGTTCGGACAAAGTTTGAAGAAAGTTTAAAGACTTCCGAAATATCAGTTCTATAGATATTCGAAATTAACTATTTACTCCCTCGTTCCGGTACTGCCCATTTTTAAACAAACTTCGTACAGATATAGGATATTTATTTGAACAAGGTTTAAAGACTTTCCCAATTATAGTTCTCCAGATATTCGATTATAAATATTTACTTTGTATGGGATTCCGTTTATGCAGAGATAACAAATTGATTTTTTACAATATTTAAAATTAACTACATACTCTGTTTGGTAGGTGCCATGTCCACTAATCCAAATTTTTTAAAAAATTTTGTTTTAATTTATTAGTGAAAAATTTTTTTGACAAAAGCATTTATGAACGGATTTTGCTGATTTTAAACAGGAAACTTTTCGAAAGCATGTCTGACAGAATTATTGATGATTTGGATCCCGAAGATGTCTGGGGTCTTCAGAAAATTTATTTCAACAGACAGACGGACAGACAGACAGACAGACGGACATTGCTAAATCGACTCCGATATCTATAAGGATTCAGAATATATATACTTTATAGGGTCGGAAAATTATATTGTGGAAATTACGAACGGAATGACAAATTTATATATACCCTTCCCACGAAGGTGAAGGGTATAAAAATAATTGATTTGAACACATTAAAATTTTAATTGAATGAGTTAAATTATTAATTGAAATTTTCGAAAACAAGTAAATGAATAATTTGATTGAATTTAAAATTTAATTGATTTGTATTACAAAATCAAATTATCAAATTATCTGAAATTTAAACCACATAGTATGTTTGTAAATTTATTATTTGTTGTTGTTATAAATTATAGGAGCATTTACTATCTTCAGACATGTATTTTTAATTGTCTCAATTTAATTTTGATTGCGCAATTTAGTGTTCACATATAGCTACTCAATTTAGTTTACCCAATTAGCATTTGGCCACAAGTCAAGCAGAGATTCTTCACTTACGCAATTAGTGATACAATAAAGATTAATTAGGCAATTTATTAATTGAGTACTTATATGATAAATTGAGCTCAATTAAGGCCTTAATTGTGTAAATGTTCTTAATTGCGTAATTAAGATACATGTCTGAACATAGTATAAACCACTGGACAGATTCTCTTTAAATTTGTACTCAATGTTCCTATATATCTGTAGGGAACAATAGGATACTTTTTATTTTGATATTTCAACTGGGCGCGGCACTTCCCATAAAAAGTAAATAGTTATTATGGAATATCTAGTGAATCTGGAGAACTATACTTGTGAAAGTAGGAAAACTTTGAAAATTTACTTCGGCACGCTTCTTAACTGAAAATGGGCGGAATTGGAAAAATGGGCGTGCACCACCTATAACGAGTAAACAGTTATTTTTGAATACCAGCAGAAATAAACTGTGACAGTCTTCTTATGGGAACATGGGGTGTGGACCCTCCTCCCATACAAAGTAGATAGTTATTTTCGAATATCTGGAACCTAGTTTTGGAAGTCTTAAAATTTTGCCCCTTATTATTGTACAAAGTTAGGATGAAAATGTGCATTATTGTGTTAGTGGGCGTGTACGTGACCATACAATGTAATTCCTTGATTTCGAATATCTGAAGAAATTTCTTATCACTATATGTAGCTTGGCTGAAAATGGGCGGGATTGTATTAGTAGACGTGGCACCTATCATACAAAGTAAATAGTTATTTTTCAATATCTCGAGAAATATAATTGTGAAAGTCTTCAAGCTTTATATGAATGAATTTCGTATCACTACAAGAAGTTTAACCTAAAAGTGGGAGCGATCGGAACAGGGGTGAGTCACCTCCTATATTATATATACTAAACATTAAATAAAAATATTGTTTGCTCTAAGCTTTTCTATTTTATAACAATTCACAGTAAGGGTTACCAAATAAGAAATATATAATGTAAATAGTACTTTATATATTTCTTATTTGAAAACAAGTTTTAGATAGACTAAATACAAGGTGGCACAAAAGTAATCCTCCTATCAGAAAATGCTATAAATTTTGCCGATTATTGGTCAAATAAATAGTCAGCAATATTCCGCGTTCTGGAGCAGTGTAGCGTAACATTGTTTATTAACGTGTATTTCGCATGTGTTTACAACACAAATGTCAAAACAGAACTGACATTAGGGGCCAATCGCAAAATTTATAGCATTTTCTGATAGGATGATTACTTTTGCGCCACCTTTTATATTGTAAATCATAAGACAATAGAATAAGAATTAATTCAACACGAAAACTGTATATGTTAGTTACTAAATAAATATAGTTGTTTAACTTTAAACTATTTCTTTCATGACGATACGGGTAGCGAAGCATACCGGGTTTTAGCTAGTACAAAATATAATAAGTAATTTATTAAACAAAAATGTATATTTATGGAATATTTATTATTTTAATACATTTTTTGTTTATAGGCAAATCATAAATAATAGTTTGAATGAAGTTATAAAAAATCACAGACACATCAGGACTTGTAGGTTGAACACAAACAAGATTTTAAATAGCATATCAAATACGTTTATGTATGAAACAAAAGGATGTCTTAAATCCAAGGTTGGCAACCGATACCGTTATTAATACCGATACCGATTCAATACCGTTTAAAATTGAGTACCGGTATTGATACCGATACCGAAATAATTATTTCGGTAAAATACCGGTATTCAAATACCGTTTCCCTTAATACCGGTATCATACCGGTACAATACCGTTATCATAACGGTATCAATACCTTTATTATACCGGTATCAATTGCAAATCAATACCGGTATCATACAAGTTTCAATACTGATATCATACCGGCATTATAATTAAATTTTGCAAAATTGTTAAAATTACATAATTTAACAACTTTGCTGCTAGTAGAAAATAGTATTTGAGCTTTGTCCATCCCTGCTTGATGTTCAACTAATGCAACTCTGTCTTAGTTGTTTACTTACATACCAAGGCGAATTTATAGCAGGTGACCTCAGAAGAACAGCTGATTATTTTGTTCACTTGGATAGATAATTGGATTGTCAATTCAAGCAAAAACAACAACAGGCAACTTTGACAATTCAATTATCTTTTAACAAAAACAAAGTGCCAGTTGTTTTGACATATTGTATTTTTTTGTAGCTCTTTCATATATTTCGATTTTTTATAAGTTTTTGTTAGGTTTGATGTACTTAATTTTTATACCGGTATAAATACCGATATATTAGTTTTATACCGGTATACCGATACCGATATAATTTAAATACCGTTACCGATACCGATACCGAAATAAAAATAAAATTAATACCGATACCGTTACCGATACCGTTATTCGTTTCGGTTGCCAACCTTGCTTAAATCATAAAAAATACATAAATTTGTTTTACGTTTGAGATATCCCCAATGACAGGTAGCTTTGGCTGAATAATTAGATTTTTAATAATTTTAGGTTAATGTCAAATTCCAACATGGTACCTGCAACAACAGCAAATGCTTCTTGCGGAGCAATCAAACTTCGATCCGTTTTGGTCTGCACTATTTTTTAAGTTGAGTTTAGTTGAATTGTGGCAAGACCACGAAATTTCAAATATTTTGGAATCTGTAAATATAAAAAATATTTTTTTAATGTAATAAATGTTACAATATAAATAATTTTTTTGTCTTTGAAATAAATAATATTTCTGCTGCAAAGTACGGCCAGCTTCCTGCAAATGTTTTGCCAGAATGTATTTCCGAATAAAATCTATATCGATCTAAACAAGTAAGAGAGATATATTCGGCTGGGTCGAATCTTACATACCCTTCACCAAACTATACTTCAAAATAAAAATTTTAAATATTTTTTTTTTTTTTTGTAAACAAATTTTTTAAAATTTTTTTTTTAAAATTTTTTATGTAAAATTTTAAAAAAAAATTTTTTTTTTTAAATTTAATAATTTTTTTTTTAATATTTATCGAAAAAAACTTTTGGTGAAAAAAAAAAATCTGGTTAAAATTTGTTCCCGATTTTGACCCATTGTAGGTCCAACTTACTATGGTCTTATACACGTCGTTGCAAAGGTCTTTGAAATATCTATCATTAGATATCCATATTGTGTATATTAATGACATAGTAATCCAGATATAGGTCAAAAATTAGGTAAAAAATCGAGGTTGTCCTGGTTTTTTTCTTATATCTCAGCCGTTTGTGGACCGATTTTGCTGATTTTAAATAGCAAACTTCTCGAAAGCATGTCTAGTAGAATTATTGAATCTGGGGTCTTCAGAAAACTGATTTCAACAGACAGACGGACAGACAGACAGACGGACATGGCTAAATCGACTCCGCTATCTATAAGGATTCAGAATATATATACTTTATAGGGTCGAAAAATTTTCATATACCCTTCTCACGAAGGTGAAGGGTATAAAAATAAAGAGATAAGTTGAAATATTTGTAATTCTCTTTTATCTTGGAATATATGTATATGAGTACTTACCAGAATGTGACCAGACGGCAACGTATGTTCTGGTCATAATTTATAAAATTCAGTGTTCATAAAATTTTCAATTTGATAGAATCGTAATGGAACACACTTTTGCATAAATATATAAAATTAATGTTGGGTTATTTTTGAAGATCTTACGCTGTAATTTTAATATAATGTTGTTAAAGAACTTACAATGTTATTTAAATTTAAAAAATTTAACTATTTTACCGAAACGTATCTTATATATTTATTATTAGTTTCATATATACTTAAGTACATTCGAGAAAATAAAAATTATAGTTTCATTATTTACCATTCAAATTCTATTTGTCCACAAGTTCGTCTAATTTTAAAACGTGTTTATAATTTGCAAGTTTATTGTATATTTTGCCCCTTTTTCCAGTGGTATAAAATTCCTACAATGAGAAACATTAGTTAAATTATTTATATTTAATAGTAAAAAACTTATAGTTTTCAATTTCTCCGAAAATATTACATATTTGTATGTACTTCTATTACCGAACAATAAGACAATGACCATATTGCAGTTTTTTAATTCTATATATTTTGTTTCATGAACTTTAATAGTGATCAGACGTGATGTAATGTATGTAATGTATGTAATGTATGTAATGTATGTAATGTATGTAATGTATGTAATGTATGTAATGTATGTAATGTATGTAATGTATGTAATGTATGTAATGTATGTAATGTATGTAATGTATGTAATGTATGTAATGTATGTAATGTATGTAATGTATGTAATGTATGTAATGTATGTAATGTATGTAATGTATGTAATGTATGTAATGTATGTAATGTATGTAATGTATGTAATGTATGTAATGTATGTAATGTATGTAATGTATGTAATGTATGTAATGTATGTAATGTATGTAATGTATGTAATGTATGTAATGTATGTAATGTATGTAATGTATGTAATGTATGTAATGTATGTAATGTATGTAATGTATGTAATGTATGTAATGTATGTAATGTATGTAATGTATGTAATGTATGTAATGTATGTAATGTATGTAATGTATGTAATGTATGTAATGTATGTAATGTATGTAATGTATGTAATGTATGTAATGTATGTAATGTATGTAATGTATGTAATGTATGTAATGTATGTAATGTATGTAATGTATGTAATGTATGTAATGTATGTAATGTATGTAATGTATGTAATGTATGTAATGTATGTAATGTATGTAATGTATGTAATGTATGTAATGTATGTAATGTATGTAATGTATGTAATGTATGTAATGTATGTAATGTATGTAATGTATGTAATGTATGTAATGTATGTAATGTATGTAATGTATGTAATGTATGTAATGTATGTAATGTATGTAATGTATGTAATGTATGTAATGTATGTAATGTATGTAATGTATGTAATGTATGTAATGTATGTAATGTATGTAATGTATGTAATGTATGTAATGTATGTAATGTATGTAATGTATGTAATGTATGTAATGTATGTAATGTATGTAATGTATGTAATGTATGTAATGTATGTAATGTATGTAATGTATGTAATGTATGTAATGTATGTAATGTATGTAATGTATGTAATGTATGTAATGTATGTAATGTATGTAATGTATGTAATGTATGTAATGTATGTAATGTATGTAATGTATGTAATGTATGTAATGTATGTAATGTATGTAATGTATGTAATGTATGTAATGTATGTAATGTATGTAATGTATGTAATGTATGTAATGTATGTAATGTATGTAATGTATGTAATGTATGTAATGTATGTAATGTATGTAATGTATGTAATGTATGTAATGTATGTAATGTATGTAATGTATGTAATGTATGTAATGTATGTAATGTATGTAATGTATGTAATGTATGTAATGTATGTAATGTATGTAATGTATGTAATGTATGTAATGTATGTAATGTATGTAATGTATGTAATGTATGTAATGTATGTAATGTATGTAATGTATGTAATGTATGTAATGTATGTAATGTATGTAATGTATGTAATGTATGTAATGTATGTAATGTATGTAATGTATGTAATGTATGTAATGTATGTAATGTATGTAATGTATGTAATGTATGTAATGTATGTAATGTATGTAATGTATGTAATGTATGTAATGTATGTAATGTATGTAATGTATGTAATGTATGTAATGTATGTAATGTATGTAATGTATGTAATGTATGTAATGTATGTAATGTATGTAATGTATGTAATGTATGTAATGTATGTAATGTATGTAATGTATGTAATGTATGTAATGTATGTAATGTATGTAATGTATGTAATGTATGTAATGTATGTAATGTATGTAATGTATGTAATGTATGTAATGTATGTAATGTATGTAATGTATGTAATGTATGTAATGTATGTAATGTATGTAATGTATGTAATGTATGTAATGTATGTAATGTATGTAATGTATGTAATGTATGTAATGTATGTAATGTATGTAATGTATGTAATGTATGTAATGTATGTAATGTATGTAATGTATGTAATGTATGTAATGTATGTAATGTATGTAATGTATGTAATGTATGTAATGTATGTAATGTATGTAATGTATGTAATGTATGTAATGTATGTAATGTATGTAATGTATGTAATGTATGTAATGTATGTAATGTATGTAATGTATGTAATGTATGTAATGTATGTAATGTATGTAATGTATGTAATGTATGTAATGTATGTAATGTATGTAATGTATGTAATGTATGTAATGTATGTAATGTATGTAATGTATGTAATGTATGTAATGTATGTAATGTATGTAATGTATGTAATGTATGTAATGTATGTAATGTATGTAATGTATGTAATGTATGTAATGTATGTAATGTATGTAATGTATGTAATGTATGTAATGTATGTAATGTATGTAATGTATGTAATGTATGTAATGTATGTAATGTATGTAATGTATGTAATGTATGTAATGTATGTAATGTATGTAATGTATGTAATGTATGTAATGTATGTAATGTATGTAATGTATGTAATGTATGTAATGTATGTAATGTATGTAATGTATGTAATGTATGTAATGTATGTAATGTATGTAATGTATGTAATGTATGTAATGTATGTAATGTATGTAATGTATGTAATGTATGTAATGTATGTAATGTATGTAATGTATGTAATGTATGTAATGTATGTAATGTATGTAATGTATGTAATGTATGTAATGTATGTAATGTATGTAATGTATGTAATGTATGTAATGTATGTAATGTATGTAATGTATGTAATGTATGTAATGTATGTAATGTATGTAATGTATGTAATGTATGTAATGTATGTAATGTATGTAATGTATGTAATGTATGTAATGTATGTAATGTATGTAATGTATGTAATGTATGTAATGTATGTAATGTATGTAATGTATGTAATGTATGTAATGTATGTAATGTATGTAATGTATGTAATGTATGTAATGTATGTAATGTATGTAATGTATGTAATGTATGTAATGTATGTAATGTATGTAATGTATGTAATGTATGTAATGTATGTAATGTATGTAATGTATGTAATGTATGTAATGTATGTAATGTATGTAATGTATGTAATGTATGTAATGTATGTAATGTATGTAATGTATGTAATGTATGTAATGTATGTAATGTATGTAATGTATGTAATGTATGTAATGTATGTAATGTATGTAATGTATGTAATGTATGTAATGTATGTAATGTATGTAATGTATGTAATGTATGTAATGTATGTAATGTATGTAATGTATGTAATGTATGTAATGTATGTAATGTATGTAATGTATGTAATGTATGTAATGTATGTAATGTATGTAATGTATGTAATGTATGTAATGTATGTAATGTATGTAATGTATGTAATGTATGTAATGTATGTAATGTATGTAATGTATGTAATGTATGTAATGTATGTAATGTATGTAATGTATGTAATGTATGTAATGTATGTAATGTATGTAATGTATGTAATGTATGTAATGTATGTAATGTATGTAATGTATGTAATGTATGTAATGTATGTAATGTATGTAATGTATGTAATGTATGTAATGTATGTAATGTATGTAATGTATGTAATGTATGTAATGTATGTAATGTATGTAATGTATGTAATGTATGTAATGTATGTAATGTATGTAATGTATGTAATGTATGTAATGTATGTAATGTATGTAATGTATGTAATGTATGTAATGTATGTAATGTATGTAATGTATGTAATGTATGTAATGTATGTAATGTATGTAATGTATGTAATGTATGTAATGTATGTAATGTATGTAATGTATGTAATGTATGTAATGTATGTAATGTATGTAATGTATGTAATGTATGTAATGTATGTAATGTATGTAATGTATGTAATGTATGTAATGTATGTAATGTATGTAATGTATGTAATGTATGTAATGTATGTAATGTATGTAATGTATGTAATGTATGTAATGTATGTAATGTATGTAATGTATGTAATGTATGTAATGTATGTAATGTATGTAATGTATGTAATTTATGTAATGTATGCGTCAAAACACCGTTTGCAAAAATATTAAAAAATGTTATTATTTTTCATATAATTATTATTTATAATGAATTTTATTGATTGAATTGCATTACCTTAATTTATAAATATAGCATTGCTAATGCAAAACCTGAATTAGTACTCGCTAGAGCTCTCGTTATCTAACAATCCTCGAGTAAAGTTTTAATTTCTCTCTCTCTCTCTGTGTGAATAAATAAATGAAAAATATAAAACAATCTGCAGATTAATTCTCTGGCAACAAGAACTAAGGTGAGCATCCTTATTCCCCTCTACTCTTAAATATAATTATAGAAAGAATTTCTAATTCCGTTTTCTTTCTTTTTTCTAACACAAAACCACATCATTATAATTGCTCTTGCGAGTAATTATAATTAACATCTCTTAAAGATTGGCCTAATTATTCTAGTGTATCTCTTCCTTCACCAATCAGTAAGAAGATTTTGAAAATAACAACACTTTATTACATGGTCACTTCGAACCGCTAATTTGAACCGGCAAAAACTCTCCAATAACTGCGTTAAATGAGGTAAATCACAAAACAAGCTCCACAAGCTCATCAGTTTAAAAACAGCCGGACAACTGTAAGTAAAACTTACAAACAATTATTAACAAAACCCACACACACACAAACACACATACATACACAAAAATATTCACATAAAAAAACATGCAACAGACGCGAACAAATTTAAATTGAAAAAAAAAAATCGTCATAATTAGCAAAGTGCATACATTTTTACTTAGATGGCGAAAAATTAATACAAAAGTGAATACGACTTGCCTCTAATGTTATATTTTCTCAATTATCACCTAAATATTATTAAAGCTGTTTCACAGTTAATGTTGTCATTGTTAATAGCAGCGTGTTATCAACATTGTTTATAAGTAGAAGTTTATTCTGATGGAAATGTTGATAAACATCATAAACATGATGAATGTTGACGCCACATTTTTTAAGTACATACAAATTCGCGGATTTCTTTATATAATATTAAAGTTCTTAAATTAAATATTGTGCACATAAATTCCGCAACACCCGTTACTTTCGTTGTAATAAAAGTTTTCCAAAATAAAGAAAGGAGAATAAAGAAATAAATAAAATTTGTTGTTTGCTTTTTCAAATATCGTTACGTTTTAAACTTTTTAAAACGTTGGTTTATTTCCTTTAAATAAACCGGATACTTTTAATTGCAAATAAAAGCCGTTTAGTAGTTTAAAATTTGTAACAACTCTTTATTTATTTAAAATCTACAACATCAACAGTTGAAATAGCCACTCAGTGCATATTTACACGTTTACCAATTCGCAGAAATGCACACACACAGTTGATGTTAACTCTAACAGCGCCTATGATAAAACTCTCTTACTATTTCAACCTCTACCCCTATTTATACACGCGCCATCTATCGTGAATCTTCTACAATGCTCTAGAGCTTTCGATGTCAATGTTAGGAGCTTAAACATTTAGTGTTGCCATACTTGTAAACAATGCTAATAACCGCATACTGTCAACATTGTTGATAAGTGGAAGCTTCTACTGATGGACGTGTTTATAAACATGATGAATGCTGCATGCAGTCGTTACAGACTGTTAAATACAAACAAACTCTACACCCAAAGAAAAACAAGTGTTCATATAAAAACAAGTAAGGAAGTATGTATGGTCAAGTCCGACACTGATTAAATGAGCAAACACATTTTTTTTAAATTTCAATAATTTATTTTCGTTAATCATTTTCGGAAGTTGGCCTTATACGGGACCTATGACGAATTATAGACCTATCGCCATGAAATTAGGTCCTGTGATTTATGTCTATATGAAGCGTATTTCTGATGAATTTTATATGATTTTTGGAAGCGGGCCTTATATGTTATGACTATAATTATGGACCGAAGTGATTCTAAGTCGATCGGTATACTTTAAGGTTAGACTAATATTTTTGGCCGTTACTAACATCAGCACAAACGCATAATACCCTCCCCATTATGGTGGTGGTATAAAAAGATGATCATAAAAATAATATTACACATGATATTAAAGCAACTATTATTTAAATATTTAAATGTTTTTGCTCTCTCTTACATGGATCACACCAAAATTACACATTGGAGAAAAAATTACACCTGCAAATTAACTAAACTCATATAGAAGCAATTACCTACATCTGGATCCATGTCTTCCAAATCGTACATAGATGAGTTAAATATCAATCACTCTGTCCAACAAATGTTGCAAATATATCCCCTTAAATAAAGTTTAGAATGTTTTCAAATGATTTTCAAAATATTTCGGTTAATTTTTTCCTTTATGGTGAGCTGAACCATTTGTAAAAAGCCTTTAAAGTTATGATCAGAAAAGTTTAGTTGTGAAAAAATATTCGGCAAATTGTACAGTAACTTGATACACCAAGGACAATGGATTAATTAAAATTTTTAAGCATTTTTTATTTTATTGTATTTCGCAAATTTTCTATTAGAAATTGGATTTTGAGGTACATAATAAGTTAAATCAATCATTATAGTATATAAATGGTGTGTACGTTCAAAGAATAATGCATTTATCAAAACATAAACAAAGAATTAAGTTATATAAACTCGAAATAAAACTTTAGAGAATAAAATATTCATATTAAAATGTTTAATCGTTTTTACGTGCCATTATAAATTATGTAATTAATTCATGGTTCTATAAACATCATTTTCATTTTGCCATTCAAATATGTGGAAAAAAAGCTTAATTAGATAAATATGTACATCAAAGACTTCGAAGAAGGCCTATCAATGATACCCGAAATTTAAATTCACGATGAAAAATGTGCGAAATATAAGAAATTAAAAATAAAATAAGCAAAAGATACGACGCAACCAAAGAAAATATTTGTGTTGGATATAATTTGGAATTTTAAATTACACATGTACTGCACATAAAAGTTAAAAGTTTTGGTCTTAAAAATCACTCATATGAAAATTTACTAGTGTTAATTCTTTCTCAAGTGAACTAAAATAAATAAGAATTATAAGTGTTTGCATTCTCTTAATCATATCTACAATATGCAATCTATTTA
The DNA here is from genome assembly GCA_942486065.2 of Calliphora vomitoria. Lineage (NCBI taxonomy): Eukaryota > Metazoa > Arthropoda > Insecta > Diptera > Calliphoridae > Calliphora > Calliphora vomitoria. The sequence continues at coordinate 6,572,348 of OW818034.2, forward strand.
TATTGTTTTAACTATGAAATATGTTATACAGTCCATTACATAAGTTAAAAGCAAGAATAAAAAAGACAGGAAGTGCAAAGTAATATAAAACTAAATTAATATTATAATTCTTATTTGTTAATTTTTAACACAAAAATCAAAAAAAAAAAAAAACTCAAAATAGAAACAAATATGAAGCACTCTCACGAATACCATTCGATCCAAAAAATATATATTAGAGATGTGCATGAATACTATTCAAATGACATATTTTTTATTTTGCAAAAATGAATACTGAGTTATCACTATACATAAACTAAACGAAAACTGTCATTGCATGATTCACTACAGCAAATGTTTTGTTACAAAATGCATGTAATTGCTTCTTGCATATTCTGTAAACTCTTACCATTCACAAAAGCAGCGAATCAATATGAGTGTATTCATAACACTCATATTGATAAGAAGAGATTTTTGAGTTAATATACACTTTCCTATATGAGTATGTTTGAATTGTTTTAAGACTGTATTTAGAAGGATTTTTCTTGCATACTTCTATTTCTTGCATACACCATTTTCAATATTTTTTATTATTTCGGAGTTTATTGTATCAAAATAAAACGGAATTAAGTTCTTAAACCACGAGCAAAAAGTTATTTAAAACATATTAATGCACTGATTTTGTACTATGCATTCCACTTATCATCGAACTTTTGTGAATCATTTGAAAACTTTACATACAAATCAAAACACAGTAATCATTTCTGAATTTTAAAAAATGTTTGAGAAAATGGCAATCAAATGTGAGACCGCAAGCACTGCAAACAATATAATTAGCACATGTTGATGATTGAAAACAATAGCCCCGATAGACTACACGATAGTGTGCTGGACTATCAATCTGGGGGTTGCGGGTTCGATTCCCGGCAGAGACTCTGGGTTTATCTGCAGACAAGCAAAACGCTTCGCAGTTTGTGTTTGTTAAAAAAAAAAAAAAATGCAGTGATTTCATTCATATAGAAAAAAGCGAACCAACTCATGTACATCTTTGATATATATACATCTAAACGCACCCACATGTAAACGTGTAACGAAATTAACACATGTATGCCTTCGTCAAATAATAAAAGTAAAAATATTTGTCTCCATTGTAAAAAAAATTCCATTATAATTTGCTTCATATGACACAAAAGTTTGAAAATCCCGCTCCAAACTCAGAACACTCCAGAAATAATTAAGAACCGAAAAAACAAACAATATTTCTCGTAAAACTTTGACAAATGCAGCCCAAATTGAACAAAATAATACTCAAAATGAAATCCCCTCAGGTTAAAATTATACCGAAATGTACAATATAAAAATTCCAAGCCATATTATTATCCAAAGTCACAAAATGGCACCCTATATATTCCATGTCATATGGAAGAAAATTCTTATGAAAATGTGTCTCACGATAAATATAATACACAGGTCCGACTCTGCAAAATTAATTACCATTATTCTTGGAGAAAGTATCAATACCTGTTTAGTGGCAATATACAAATAATCGATCGCTAAATAATTGTTCACCCTGTTGATAGATATTTTCAATTTCCCGTTAAAGATTATCAACATAAAACTGTCACTATTAACCTAAAATTCCGAATCTGCATAAATTCTACTCACTTATGCCATTATCTTTTGAGGTTATTCAATTGAAGAAGCTCTTTATGTTCAAACTCAACTCATTGAAACAGTAAAACTCCTTAAAGAAAATCATTGCAAATGACCCGAATTTATGAATTATTAAAGATAACAAAATGTCTAATTCTCTCTTCATGCTGTAGACCTTTTACGTTTTCACGGTGCAAGCTCCACTAACACACAATCACTGATACATACTCATATAATTTGTCTCCCATTTATGAATTCCTAAAGATAACAAAATGTCTAATTCTCTCTTCATGTGTCCATATTCATTAGAGCTAAAATGCAGATGCAGCAGCTGTGGTTAGAAGGCTTTGTTTGCTTTAGTAAAAAATACACTCACTTAGAAGTATGCTCAAATATGTCCTTGGCAGCATTTAAAGCTGCATACTAGGGGCTAGCAGAGAACTTTTGCGTAAATTTTCATATACTTATCATAAAAAAATACATATCAAAATATACCTTAAAGAGACATAACACATGTGTTTGAGTGGAAATTCTTATTACCAAACTCTCCACACATATGCGGCTTATGGGAAGGCGCCGTAAAAAGTATAAAGTTTCACTTGTATCGAATCACTGGTGCTTAAAAATTCACCCTTGAAGAATTCTCAGCCATTTTAACTTGGATTGAAGGTGTTCAAAACACTCACCAAATATCAGCTTTATCTGATTTAATGGATCTCCCAGAACAGATGGAAATAATTGAAAACAATTCATCATCAATTTTCTATACAATGGTAAAATGATTATCTTAAAATTTCACACAAATGCTATAAATGTAAATACTCTTCTAAAAAATCTCTAAAATTGAAGATCTTGTCTTTGTAATGAACGATCATGTAGCACCTTACGAAAACATGTATTTGGTTTCGGACAGTATCATACGCATTACATTCATACGCATAAGCTCACTCGACCTATTCTAAAATTGTGTTATCTACCCTTTTTAAGCGAAGATCAGGATCAACATTTTAATTCAAATTCAATTTACACAATTTCATAATAGTTTTAACATACATATTTCACTTTCTACTAACTTATTTATCATCTCACACTTTTACATTTATACACTTTAACAATCCCACACATTTCCCAGCAGTGACCATCCCACATAATCTTATTTTGTGCTTTACTTACACTTTTTTTCTTTTTCCCAACTAGACCCAACCGCAGACTCACCGCAGACAGCCACCACTGCAGACTCACCGTCACTCGTCTAAGGCAACGACACAACCCAAACCAACGCCGCACCAGACAACACAACACCCGTCATGATCCAAAAGTCTATCAATGCAGGCTCTGTATGACGTTCCATGCCTTGAGACTCTGCTCAAGATTACCGTCATCCGAAGGGCAGAAGTAGTCACCAGACACAGATATTGTGTAAGTTGTTTGGTAAAAAGTGATGGTGTACTGTCTAGCAGCACAAGGAAAACCTGTCGCAGGTTTCACCTCTTGTCGCTTCATCCACCAAATCTTCGTTTGCCTGACAACACCAACACAACTCAACACCGATATCAACAGCGCAAGGAGCAACAACCAACTGCACAGTCTGTCATTCATCGTCCACAACAAGATCCGCCAGCAACAACCCCAAATACCACGATTATTGCTGCAGCAATCAAATCGTTAGCACAAGTGTTCTGTGCCACCATAACAAGTTCATCTGTTGCCTAAAGTAAGTGTCCAAAAACCATTTGGACAATACTCATTGTTATTATTACCGGGAGGAAACAAACTTTTTCGACAAAGTATCCTATTTAAATAAATTTGGAACACGGGTTCTCCGTGTTAATACGAAATTTATATTGCAAAATAACTATTTATTTTGTATGGTCTGTTACCGCCCATAACAAAGTATTGAGAATCACTTGTGGAACGGCTTAACCAACCTGTTTCGACCCCCTCAATTTAAGACACACAACGGATACTAACAAAAAGAAATTTAAACGAAGTATAAAAACTCTAGTTGTTCTCAACTACTTACAATGGCAACAAAATAACTCTCGCAAAGTTTTGAGAATTTCACTATAGTTCTCCACATCGTTATAATGGACTTTGAAATATCTATCATTAGATATCCATATTGTCTATATTAATGACTTAGTAATCCAGATATAGATCAAAGATAGGTCAAAAATCGAGGTTTTCCTGGTTTTTTCCTTATATCTCAGCCACTTGTGTGCCGATTTTCTCGATTTTAAATAGCGACCGAGCCGGAAGAATTCCCGATATATTGATGTATGAATCAAGTACATATGTAAGTTATTTGGGGGCTACGAAAAGTTGATTTCAACATACAGACGGACATGGCTATAACGACTTAGCTATCTATAACGATGCAGAATATATATACTTTATGGGGTCGCAAAAATGAATAATGTAGAAATTACAAACGGACTGACAAACTTATAATAAAGTGAAAATTTTTGGATTTACTGGGATTTGATAAAAAGTTCTGAGTTGAACGTGTTAATAATCAATGTACCTTATAATACTTATACAATGACCAATTTTTGGATTTGAACTTTCATGGCTTTACAAATATGACGTCATGAACTTTGCAAAATAATGTGTTAAATAAAACAATTTTTTTTTTCTAATTTTTAGTGTAGAATCGAATGGTAAAACAATATTCAGTTGTTTTTGCTCTGAGTAAATTTTCGATTGAAATAACTGATTTTAGGCATAGATAATGTGCGCAATGAGTTGAAATTTTAACGAAATGATTATGCCATTGTGATAAGAAAGATAATTCCGTGTTCATGACAATAAAACATAGAAATATTTTCTATAGACTATCTTGTGTATCACTGTACTTTCATTATTAAATATTATAATCTTGTAATACGCAACATTTTCTAGAAAATCTTGTTTATAACAAGACTTTCTATAGAAAATCTTGTGCATAGCATAATTTCAGAAATATTTTCTATAGAAAATGTTGTGTATAAGAATTTTTTATAGAAAATCTTGTGTATAGCTATATTTTCTGTAGAAAATCTTATTTTCTATAGAAAATGTTGTATAATGGCATTTTTTGTAGGAAATATTATGTACAACAGTGTTTAGTATAGAAAACCTTATGTATAACAACATTTTCTATGGTAAATCTTGTGTATAAATACATTTTCCATAGAAAATCTTGCACATAAGATCATTTTCTATAGAAAATCACGAATTTTAAAATTAGTTCGAACCTATTTGAAATCTATTTTAAAATTGCTTTTTATGGTTTTGATGTTTATTTGTGTTAATTTCGAAAATTGTTTTGAAAAATTTTAGTAATTTAACAAATAATGGACACGCTATTTTTAGTAAATCGTATTGGTAAGTATGAGTGTAAATTAAACAATTTTACTTTTTAATTGTATTTTGTTTCTAAAAGAAACTATTGCCCAAATTTCAAACTCTCGTCAAGCAAAAATTTCCAAGAAGAGAGGCGGCCCGTTTTCCATTCCGGATAATCAATTTAAGAAAAAATATCGTTTAAATAAACAAACGGTAAGGAAAATTGCAGATTTAATTAAAACAGATATTTCTGTAGATGGTCGAGGATGTGGAACGTCGCCAGAACTTCAAGTTCTAGCAGCTTTACGTTGTTGGAGACGAAGAGAATTATGTTGTATGTTTTGTGATTTTAACGAAAACAAACAACGTTCTTCTAGCTTCAGGATGATGCTGGAGACCTTCGTGGTCTTTCACAACCCACGGTAAGCAGGATTTGTGAAAAAGTTGCTCGTCCCTTGGCTAAGCATGGGAAACACTATATAAAAATGCCATCATCTGTAGAAGAAGAGGTGGAAATAGCTAAATAATTCAAAAATAAAAGAACGATTTGAAAACAATGACTTTCGAGGCCGTCTGCTTGGTGATTCGGGCTACAAGCTTACGCCATACCTAGTCACCCCTTTACAAAAACCCCAAAATGTGAAAGAAAAGAAATACAACATTGCCCTCAATGCAACACGAAATCCTGTGGAGCGATGTTTTGGAGTATGAAAACAACGATGCTTGTTACATGGAATGACCGCTTCTTTTTCGAACGTTAAAGTTGTCATTATAGCTCTAGCTGTTCTACATAACATCGCCATAGAAGAAAACGATACTACTCCTGGTAAATCTAATATATGTATATGTTTTGTGAAACGTGATTTAAATCTTTATTTTTAAATCAACATATCTGTTTTAGACGACCGTGAACTCCACTTAGATGAAGAGGTACTACCTGAAATGCCAAAAAAATGGCCGCAGACAAGAGACAACAAGAAAAGAAAGTATTATGTTGAGCCATTTTATTCAAACGTATTTTTAATTATATATTATGTAATTATTTCATAATACAACCATTTTTAAATGTATAATACGATTCTAATAAACTTAGCAAAACATTTTGCACATAACAGAATATAATCAGAACGAAAACTCAGTTATAGCCATGTGATGTTATATTAACATCAGATTACCCGTTTGGAATGTCAGATATAATTTAATATTTTTAGCGAAAATCCTCTTGAAATGATTTATTACAATTTTATTCAAAAAAGATGTATGTACGTATGTATATGTAGGTAAATTATACCAATTAAACAAATCAGAATAAAATTCATTTATTAAATTGTTTAACAATTACTTAATTTCTTATAAAATAGATAATTAAATTTTCAATAAAATATTTGGTCAATTCACAAGGTCTCTTAACAGTCATATTGTCATAATGTCCTAATATATCACGACTTGGCGGCTCGGCTTAACTGACTCTTAGGCATTCGCAGTTGGTCTCTGCTGGTTCGTTGCGATAACTCAATAAACATAGCATAGAAAGTAGTATTATTTTAGAAAATTTTTTGCTTGAAAACCATTGTGAAACATTAGGACATTATGACAATATGACTTGATAAGAGACCTTGTGAATTGACCAATTGTAATATTAAATAGTATTTTTCTACATATGTAACTGTTTTTCTTTTCATGAATTTTGATAGATTTCTTTAAAGATCTGTAAATAATTCCAATTTAAAAAATATTAAACGAAACTTATAGAAGAAAAAATTAAAATAATAAAAGAAATATGTAATAAAAAAAATTATTCTCTTTATCCGACACACTTATCAACCTCACGCCTTAAAATATTTTGGTAAATGACTACGTAATTGATGAGAATAAACCATACACTATCAAAAGTTTACATCAAGCGTGCAAAAAATCAAAATGTTTTTGATTTTTCATCAAGCGTTATCGATGTCACACATACAAACAAATTTTCACTAATACTACCATAGTGTTTGATAAGTATTTTGATAGTGTATGGTGGTGCCCTTTAAAGTTTAGAAAATTAGCAAGATATTGTTAAACAAGTAAGAGAGATATATTCGACTGGGCCGAATCTTATATACCCTTCACCAAACTATACTTCAAAATTAAAATTTTTAGGTAAACAAAATTTATTCTTTTTAAAGTTGATTTTTTTTCATTTTTTTGAAAAAAATATTTTTCGAATTTTTTTTTTAAGTTTTTATGTCAAATTTTTTTAATTTTTTTTTAATTTCAAATTTTTTTTTTTTTTAAATTTCAAATTTTTTTTTTTTTAAATATTTAGCGAAAAAAACTTTTGGTGAAAAAAAAAAATATAGTTAAAAAATTTTCCCGATTTTGACCCATTGTAGGTCCAACTTACTATGGTCTTATATACATCGTTGCAAAGATATAGGTCAAAAAATAGGTAAAAAATCGAGGTTGTCCTGGTTTTTTCCTTATATCTCAACCATTTGTGGACCGATTTTGCTGATTTTAAATAGCAAACTTCTCGAAAGCATGTCTGACAGAATTATTGAAGATTTGGATCCCGAAGATATCTGGGGTCTTCAGAAAATTTATTTCAACAGACAGACAGACGGACATGGCTTAATCGACTCCGCTATCTATAAGGATCCAGAATATATATACTTTATAGGGTCGGAAAATTATATTGTGGAAATTACAAACGGAATGACAAATTTATATATACCCTTCTCACTAAGGTGAAGGGTATAAAAACTAATTTGAATCGACCCTCCAGCCTGAGGGCATCATAATCACATTATCCCATTTACAAACAAGTACTTTTTAAAAAATTTTTTAAAAAATGATCCAAATTCTGTTTATGTTGTGAAAAATAGCCGATTAATTTTGATCGGTTAACTGTTCGAATAATTTAAAAATGCCGATTTTCAAATAACAAATAATCCGATTAATTTGTGTCGATTAACCGATTAACCGAAACTTCTTTTTTTGTGTACTTTATATAGAAATACGCTTTCAAACACACATATTTTATTTCTTAACACATGAACATTCCCTGCTAGCAGTAGGTTTTTGAGTCGATTAAACGATGTCCGTCCGTCCGTCCGTCCGTCCGTTCGTCCGTCTGGCTGGCTGGCTGGTTGTCCATGTAAACCTTGTGCGCAGAGTACAGGTCGCAATTTTGAAGATATTTCCATAAAATTTACTATATATCATTTCTTCTGCCCAAGGACCATCCCTATTGAAATTGGCTGAAATCGGTCCATTATTTCACCTAGCCCCCATACAAATGTCCTCCCGAAATAGGACTTTATCGGTCATAAATGTTTAATTTATATAGGTATCTACACAGGTTTTTCTCCAAATAAATTCTATATATACCGAATTTATGTCACCAAATTTTGTTATGATCGGTCCATAATTAGTCATAGCTCCCATATAAGACCTGTTTCCGATAATAACTTTAACGAGCATAAATCTCCTTAAAATGTTGGTATACACATAAAATGCAACATAAATAACTTTCATATAGACATTAATCACATGACCAAATTTCATGGTGATCGGTCCATAATTGTTCATAGCTCCCATATAAGGCCCACTTCCGAAAATCACTCACGAATATAAAGTTTTGGAAATTTTGAAAGAAAAATGTTTTTGCTCATTTACTTAGTGTAGGGTATTATAAGGTCGGGCTTGACCGACCATACTTTCTTACTTGTTTCTATTGAAAATTTTAAAATTAAGAAAAAATTTTACCTAAAATGGATGTCTTGAATACGGCATTTACAGAATATAAAAATTTTGCCTCGTGCAATTTTTATATAAGAAAACGTAAGCAAAAATTAAAAAAAAATTATAAGTTCGTATTTGAAAATCTGAATTTGTAATGCTATGAATAAAAAAACTGAAATTTGAATGAATAAAAAAATTGAAATTTGGCTAGAGATATCATATCCATATACATTTGTGTTTTGTTATTACCTTCAGCACAAATCGGTTGATTAGATGATGTTGCGAGGATATGATCCTCTTAAATGGCATTTAATTTTCAATATTAAAAGAAGGGAACAAAAGTTAAGAAACAAAAATAATAATTATTATTATTTCCTAAAATTTTTTTCTCAAACAAATAAAAAGCCTTCTTTCGACTAGTTTTTAATGAAAACCAAATAAAAACAAGTAAGAGAGCTAAATTCGAATCTTATATACCCTTCACCAAATTATACTATAAAATAAAATTTTAAAAAAAAATTTTTTTTTTAAAGTATTTTCCAATTTAAAAAAAAAAAAAAAATGTTTATTATTAGTGAACAAAATTTATGACAAAATTATTTTTTTGTGAAAAAAAATCGGGTTAAAAAATATTTTTACCAATTTTGACCCATTGTAGGTCCAACTTTGTATAGCCTTATATACATCGTTGCAATGGACTTTGAAATAACTATCATTAGATATTCATATTGTTTATATTTATGACTTAGTAATCGAGATATAGATAAAACAAGTAAGAAAGATATATTCGGCTGGGCCGAATCTTATATACCCTTCACCAAACTATACTTCAAAATAAAAATTTTAAATATTTTTATATAAAGAAAATTTATTTTTTTTCCAGTTGTTCTTTTTTTAATTTTTTTTTCGAATTTTTTTTTTTTTTTAAATTTAATTTTTTTTTAATATTTAGCGAAAAAAACTTTTGGTGAAAAAAAAAATCTGGTTAATTTGGATCCCGAAGATATCTGGGGTCTTCAGAAAATTTATTTCAACAGACAGACGGACATGGCTTAATCGACTCCGCTATCTATAAGGATCCAGAATATATACACTTTATAGGGTCGGAAAATTATATTGTGGAAATTACAAATGGAATGACAAATTTATATATACCCTTCTCACGAAGGTGAAGGGTATAATTATGATCTTATTTTCACGAAAAGGGTAAGCAACACGTACAAATTCTGGCGTTGATTTCATTTTATATTTGTATTGAAAACTAATTTTCGAATGTTTAATGGTTTGTTTTTCCATATATGCTTTCACTTGAACTGGGGTTAGAAACTAAGTCCTCAATAAAAATATATAATACTTGTTTTAATTTTTGGTTTATTCTTTAGATTTCAACGAAAAATGGTAACATTTTTTATCATTTTGAAATTAATTATGACCTCGACTTTCTGATATTAAATAGAAAATGTTCCAAGTCCCAGAAAAGGACCTATAAGATGCAAACACACTCTTTCATTACTGTGGTTACTTCTCATTAACAATCATACCAACTAAGTAATTAAACTGCATTAACAGATTACAAAAATGTTTAAAATCAGGGAATTTAGAACAGTGGTGTTCAAAAATAAAATTGAAGATGTTTTGGTGAGAGAGCTACCCAGCAAACATAATGCCAAAAACTTAAAATAAGAAAAAAATAAAAAAAGTTTAGATATAGAATTTTTGTCAGATATAACCAAATTATTAAAAAAATTTAATTTAAATTTTAAGGAAAAGTAAAAATATACATTATACGACCGAAATTCTCTTAAATTTTTTATTTATTTCTGACTTTGTTTCACCTTCGTGAGAAATCAATTTTCTGAAGACCCCAGACATGCTTTCGAGAAGTTTGCTATTTAAAATCAGCAAAATCGGTCCACAAATGGCTGAGATATAAGGAAAAAACCAGGACAACATCGATTTTTTACCTATATCTCGATTACTAAGTCATTAATATAGACAATATGGATATCTAATGATAGATATTTCAAAGACCTTTGCAGCGACGTATATAAAACCATAGTAAGTTGGACCTACAATGGGTCAAAATCGGGAACAAAAATTTAACCAGATTTTTTTTTTTCCCCAAAAGTTTTTTTCGCTAAATATTTAAAAAAATTTAAATTTAAAAGAAAAAAAATTTTTAAATATAAAAAAAATAAAAAAATTCCAAAATTTTTTTTTCAAAATAATGAAATAAAAGAACTGGAAAAAAAAATTTTTGTTTACATAAAAATATTTAATTTTTTTTTTGAAGTATAGTTTGGTGAAGGGTATATAAGATTCGGCCCAGCCGAATATATGTCTCTTACTTGTTTGGTGTTCAATTGTATATGAAACGAGTGTGTTTGCTATGCTTCGTCCAAAAAGAACCAACAACAATGCTTAATGATTTCTGAAAAAAATGACGATAGTCCGCCGCATGTGTTTTCATCATAACCGCAGTTTAGTATACAAACCAGACGAAATGTTTGATATAATGTGTATACAATGAATATAAAATATTCACCAAATATGAGATTTATTGATTTTAGTCCCAAATCGGTTAACCGAGTGATATAAACCGGTTAACCGAAAATCAACATTTTAAATTAACCGGTTCGCAAAAAACCGAAATTTCGAAGAATCACCGGTTTTTCGGTTCACCGGTTTATAAACACTAATAATAAGACTTCAAACTGTTTTTAAGTAATTGAAATGATGCACAATAAGTAATAACAAGTAAGAGAGATATATTCGGCTGTGCCGAATCTTATATATACTTCACCAAATTATACTTTAAAGTAAAATTTAAAAAATTTTTTTTTTAAAACTTTTTTTTTCAAAATAGTTTTTTAAAATTTTTTAAAAAATTTTTTTTTTTAATTTGTTAGTGAAAAAAATTTATGACAAAAGAATGTTCTTTGTGAAAAAAATTCGGGTTAAAAAATATTTTTCCCGATTTTGACACATTGTAGGTCCAACTTTGTATAGCCTTTAGATATCCATATTGTCCATATTTATGACTTAGTAATCGAGATATAGATAAAAAAAATAGGCCAAAAATAGAGGTTGTCTCGGATTTTTGCTCATATCGTCATTTATTGACGGATTTTGCTGATTTTAAGTAGGAAACTTTTCGAAAGCATGTCTGACAGAATTATTGAGAATTTAGATCCCGAAGATATCTGGGGTCTTCAGAAAATTGATTTCAACAGACAGATAGACGGAATTAAAAAATAAAATTTTGATGCCCATTACATATACTATGAATTGAGTATACAGAGATTGTCAGATAGGGATGAAATTAGGTTTAAACAAATTTGAATAAACATTGAACTGGACTGAATTTTAAAAAACGAGAAAAACCGTTTCGGTAAAATTACATGATGTTTATGATCGGTAAAATTACATGATGTTTATGTATTTGAATAAATTCTATGAACGATTTAAAAAAAACTAAAATTATTTCGAAATTTTTTTTTTTTTTAAATATCTAATAACCAATTAAATGCGTCTCTCAAAGACCTTTCACATGATACCAAATTTACATATACTTCCTTTGGAAGAAATATGCAAAAAATTTAAAAAACCTCAAAAAAGGACCTTTATATCCTTTGATCCAGCTCGCCAAATATTGACCCCAGGACGAAAAAATTTCAAAACGTAGTATTAGAATGAATCAAGTTTTCATTTTAGTAGGGAACATCCGCAACTTTAATTTTGGGGCCACCCTAATGTATATAGTTAAAACGACTTTCTGAAGAACCTTCTACAGCAGATCTGAATGGGGTTATCAAAATCTGTTCTAAGTGGTACGCTGCGTCTTCTACAAATGAATGACATAGAATGGTTTTAAATTTCAATAGTTTGCTGATTTGTATTATAAATGTCATAATTGTTACGGTCCCTGCTAATAAACCCAACTCTATCTGCAACAGTAGGCCCGCGGTCACTGCCTATGCACTAGTGTCTTATATTTATGACAACACACGAATTGGCAACACTGCACATGCGTTTGTGTTTTTTACTCAGTCGCACAGTGGTTTAGAAACGTTTTTTTTTTTGGACATAATTCGGTATCTCAGGAACTATTTGAGATATTGTTACGAAATTTCACATGGTTGGAGCTGAGGTGCTTTCGAGTTGATTTACATTTGTTAAGATTTCTAACGCTATTGGCGGCCAGTGCGCGGACCCTCAAAGTTGGTCACCTCGGGTCTAAAAAATTCCCTAAAATCCATTTATGATCCGAATGATCTGAAATTCAAAATATAAATAGTCCTTGAGAAGATCTACAAAAAACAAGCTTACATGTGTAGGTTTATTGTTTTTTTTTTTTTTTTAATTTTGCTCGATCTTTTTATGATTTTTTAGATATATCAGCAATATTGGCGATGAAATTCTAAATAAAATAAAACAACTTGCTAACAGTTATCTTGTCCCTATAAAAAGTTACACGCATCTAAATTTGGAACATATGAAAAGGACCGTATTTTTTAAGTTTTTTCCCAAAAAAGTCTATATATTTTTTCATTTGTAGAAAGAAATTTTCTTCGGGACTATATACAATTTTTATAGGATCCGAAAAGAGAACTTAATGCAAAAGCGTGAAGAGTAAAATTTGGCTCAGTTATGCGAATATAGCACCCCCCAGATCTATCCAAACTTTACCAATTAAAAAAAAAATTCAGTTTGAGTACAAAATTCTAAAAAGGCAAAGCAGCGATCTTCAAAAAAGCTTCATATTTGTATAACCCTATATGTTTCATAAATACTAACAATGGTTTTTTACAATCACACGGTAAATAACGGCACAGTAGGCACATTTCGAAAAAAACTCAGTTTTTGGAACACGTTTTACCCGTTTTAGGAATGGCACATGTTTAAAGGTACCCTAATTTGAGCCCCCATAGCGCTGCCTCTGGAGCATTTGTATCGAATTCTCCTTGGCTACGTCCAAGTCAAATTTTATCCCGATCGGACCGGTGGTTTAGAAATGCCCCACTGTGCAGTGTACTATTATTTTACCATTTTTCTCCTCTTCACTTTTCCTCACCTTATTATAAATTTCTTCTTATTCTGCATAACAGTTGATAATTTTTGTGAATCAATGAGAATACTTACGAATGAGTGTTTTAGTAAATGAGCATTTGATGAATGCGAATACTTATGAACAGGGATGCCAGGTACTTTTTATCGATGACCCCAACCAAAATTAAAAATTTCCTTAAGAATCCCCAAATTTTGTTTTTCTTGAAATTTTCACAAAAAATTAAAGTTTCTTTTGAAAATATTTATTCCATCGTTTCCAATCTTGCATAAAATTAGTAGTGGTACCTTTTTAAACCAAAAATTTAGCATAAACCGATTTGAGAATAATCAACTGTAAATTCAATTTAACTTTACCATCAAAATCTGCACATAAAATTCGAATATTAGAGAACTTTTTGGAAATACTGAGTTGGAATTAAAGATTGTATCATATTATTATTATTACTTATTATGTTATGATACGTACATTCAATAATATTAAACATCTATATTTTATGAAATAAAGTTCACTTATTGGTAACACTTAATCAAACCTTTCCTAAATAATTTATCACCATAAAATCCCTGAAATATTTATAAATGTCCCCAATGAAATCCCCAGTCCCAAAACGAAATTGTCTGTCCCCAAAAACCTTACAAAACCCCCATCTTTGGGGACAAATCCCCAAGACTGGCAAGCCTGCTTATGAAGGAGTCTTTGAGTAAATGAGAATTTTATGAAATTTTTTTTTTTTTTTGAGTGAATGTGATATTATTCAATTTCGAAGTAACGGGTCTTACTCAAATTATATGATTGACGATGAAATTGAAAAATATATTATTATTGAAGAAAAAATTTTGAAGATATTTAGTCGACAATACGGGACATATAATTAAGTGTCATTTTACTAAGTGAATAAAAGAACAGACAACAGGTCTTTATAAAGGAACATTTTCTGCACTTATCCTGGAATTTAAGAGGACAAATTTAATTGTTTATTTCTTTTCTGAAATTGTTTAATTGTTTTTTTGTCATTTATTATTTTGTTATTCTTCGTTAATTTGATTGATTTTGCTATTAATTGTTTCTGTTAATCAGTTTTAAAGTTTATTTTGATCTCATTTATATTTTGTTTTGTAAATTTGGTTTAAGATCTTTTTCATTTGAAATTGTTTTGAATTATCGAAAGTAGAGGACCTGGGCTGATTCAGCTGTACACAGAGACAAATTGTAAGTTTGATTTGATACTTAATAATAATTATTTGTATTATTGTTCGTGGAGCAACAATTTTATTGGAACATTTTTCGATGTGTTCCGCCAATTTTGGGGAGCTTATTTTCGGATCCTGGTTCACTAGTTTCAAAATACTGGTAACATCACGTCTCGAAAGCTTATTTGGTCTGAAAAATCGTGGCTTATTTTCGGTGCTATTGGTGTTATTATAATTTTTACGATAGTCTGTACAGTAGCACGACTTCATTTTGTTATCTTGGCAATTTCTCTATAAGATTTATTTTCCTTCGGAGATTTACTACCATATTTCGAACTGAAATGTGAATCTCTTTTTGATTTTTCCAATGCAATAATAATGTTGTTTATAAATCGTAAAAAAGAAATTTGTGATTTGTTATTGAGAATCCTACAATTCCCGAACAACTTTTGAAAAATCCCAAAAATGGTATTTTATAGATATTTTACTCTGTTGACGGTAACGAAGGCTATAAATTTGGCATAAAGATAAAATTTACGGAAGGCTCTGGCCATAGCAGTAATACAAATTTTAAAATTATTTTGGGAGCTTTGAGCAATTATGGACCGATAGTCATGAGATTAGGTCGTGTGATTTATGGTTAAATGAAACTAATTTATGTTAAATTATATTGCACTCCAAATAGAGACACTTTTAAGAGATAAGGTGATTTTCGGAAGTGGGCATTACATGGGAGCTAAGACTAATTAAGGACCAATCATTATAAAATTAAGTGACATGACTGTCTCGCAAAATTTTATCTTTGAGCAAATATTAACACATTATTTATTTTGTTTTCATTTTCAGTATAACTAAACATTAATGTAAGTACTTTTTTCGACAAAAATTCGCGAAAAAAATACTTTTTTTTTAATTTGTTTTAATTTAAATGCACATAACTTTTGACCTAGTAATAGTTTTGAAATAATTCTTTTCTGGCAAAAACTTATAGATTTGTTGTTAATTAATATATATATATTTAATAGAAATTGGGATTGGTTTGGATCCGCTTTTAGCAAAAATCCAGACAAAGGAAGTTTAAAAAACGGAATTCTTATTTTCAAATGTTAATACCTCGTAAACCACAAGAGATAAATATAGCTATGGCAATAGTTTTTGTATCTGCTTGTAGATTCTACGTGTATATATATATATATATCTTTCAAATAGGATCGAGAACAAAATTATGACATCATTTTAAATTTATCATATAACCGGGATACCCTACTATGGCGCAATAAGGCGCCGCCGCCGTTTAGTCTTTAAATTTCAAATTCAAAACTTAAACTTAGGTACTCCTTCTCAATAGTCACTGGAAATTTTATTAAAATCTGACTATCCGTTTAGAAGTTACAGATTTATTTCCACTTTGTCATTTCTGCTCTGTCCATTTATTAGACAGAGCAGACACCGACCACTTTTAACATTTGCATCTATGAAGAGCAAATTACATACATTTCAATACATAAGAATAACCAACTCAAAAAGGTGTTCGCGGTACACAGAGTTTATTTTTAATTATATAATCAGATAACCCGAGATCCAAGCAACCGTAAACAACTTTATTATAAAGTATGACATTTAAAAATTTAAGGAGTGAGATCGAAAAATTCTTAACTTCAATTTTCGTGCTCTGTTTTTGGCCTTTAAATTTTTTGCAGCGTTCCTGTCAGAAACTTTTTGAGTCTTGTATGTTTTTAAACCAGCATTAGCTTTAACTTTTCCTACCAAATATGTTGAAAATGCTTCCTATATTTTTGGCTTTAGAAACATCCTTCTACCTGAACCACTTTTTCTATCAACGGATAAGTTCTCCCGGTACTGTTTAATGACATTGGAAACAGTTTGACGGCAGACCTTTGAATGCTTGGCTAACTTTTTGTAGGACCAAGTTGGGTTTTGTTGAAAATATTTAAATTTAAAAAATTTTAGTACGCACTTTTTTCTGGTCACTCATTTTAATCAGATTAACAACAAATTAATATAATTGACATTAAACATAATAACTGACATGTTTTACAAATTTAACTTGATCAAAAAAAAAAAAAAAAAAAAAAATCAAATAATACTTGGGTTAAAAGTTTTAATGAAAAACGTGTGTTAAGAATTTTACGATCTCACTCCATATATACTAAAAAAGTAAATTTTTGATAGATATGAGGAGAATAAAATTTTTGACAAATGATAATATATTTGATAAAATAAATAAAAAATAAGTAAGAAAGTATTGGCATTCAAGCCCGACCATATAATACCCTACACTGAGTAAATGAACAAAACATGTTTCTTTTTAAAATTTCAATAAGTTATTTTCGAAAGTGATATTCGAAAATGGGCCTTATATGGGAGCTTTGACCAATTATGAACCGATCGCCATGTGATTAGGTCGTGTGATTTATGGCTAAATAAAACTTATTTTTGTTAAAAATCCAGTTCCTTCATATATAATACCTATTTGGAGCTAAATTTGTGTAGAGAGCTATATAAATTCAACATTTATGACCGATAAGTCCTATTTCGGGAGGCATTTGTATGGGGGCTAGGTGAAATAAGGGACCGATTTCTGCCAGTTTCAATTTGACTGATATTTTAAGGCGGGTGTTAGACTAATATTTTAAATGTTATAAATATCAGCACAAACGCACATGGTGCTGTAGGGTATAATTGCTACAAAAGTAAAATATTATAGTAACTGTGGCGAATGTTCGTAATATGAAAATGTATAAATATTGGATGCAAAATGTATAATTTGTTCTTGAATTTTTTAGGCAATTGTCAACAATATTTTTAAATCAAGAAATATTTCACTTGGCACTACAAAATTAAAAAAAAAAATTCACCAGAGGTAAATTTATATTTATCATAGTTCTTTGTTATAGTTTTGCACACGCTCTTACTAATTGGTACACATTAGCGGGACCTTGTATGGGGACTAGGGAGAATTCAGAGTACGTAGAAATAATTTGTCCAAAACTTTATCAGGATTGCCGCATAATCAACATATTTATGACTGTTTAAACAATATTCCAGGAAAACATTTGTATGGGAGTTATGTGAAATCATGGACCGATATTGCTCATTTTCAATACCAAACAAACCTTATCAACTGAGATATTTATCGTGAAAAATTTAAGCTAGCTATGTTCTTTCGTTTGGGCCCTATCGTGTTTTCAACAGATGGACGGACATAGCTGGGTCTGCAACAATTAGTTTGATGTGTTATAAACCGATTGACTAATCAATAAAAAAAATTGTGGTTATAAATAAGTATATTTAGACAAACTTCAGAAGTATGTGTTTGCTCTGACTCATATCAGATTTTTATACCCTTCACCTTCGTGAGAAGGGTATATATAAATTTGTCATTCCGTTTGTAATTTCCACAATATAATTTTCCGACCCAATAAAGTATATATATTCTGGATCCTTATAGATAGCGGAGTCGATTAATTTTTTTTTTCACCAAAAGTTTTTTTTGGCTAAATATTAAAAAAAAAGTTTTTTAAATTTAAAAAAAATGAAAAAAAAAATTCGAAAAAAATTTTTTTTAAAAAAATTAAAAAAATACAACTGGAAAAAAAATAAATTTTGTTTACCTAAAAATATTTAAAATTTTTATTTTGAAGTATAGTTTGGTGAAGGGTATATAAGATTCGGCCCAGCCGAATATATCTCTCTTACTTGTTTTTTAATAAATATTCGCGTTTGATGAATTTTATATAGGAGTTATATATAATTTATGTATGTAGCTCCTATAGGAGCTGTATATTATTATGAAACCATAGTCACAAAATCGAGCAGTATGATTTCTGTCTACTTGAAACTCCTTTTTGTTAATTTTTTGGATACAGCAGTTTTCGTATGTATAGGGATTATTTACGTCAAATTTTAACCAGATAGAGATACTTATAAGAGATTTATGAGAATTTAAGTGATTTTCGTAGTGTACCTTATATGGGAGCTATTCAAGTAATCAGTTGTATGATTTTTTAATAATCGATATCGATATTTTGTTGGAAGTGATGCTTATATGGATCCACTGGATCGAGCTTCAATAAATTCATTATTCATGGGTATTCAAGTGATTTTCGGATGTGAACTTTATATGGGAGCTATGGCCAAACGGCTGCATGTCACAGTGCACAGTGGGGCAGAATCAAAATTTTTTTGGAAAAAAATAAATCTGGCATTTCTAACGGATGGCCCGATCGGGACTAGCCAAGCGCTACCCAAAAATTAAAAATCTTTGAAATCGGATGGGAAACAAAAAAATGGCACGTGTTTAAATATTTTTTTCATGTCGAAGATACCCTACTTTGAGCCCCCATATCGCCACGCCTGGAGCATACCCCGATCGGGCCATCCGTTTACAAATGCCAGATTTATTTCCAAAAAATTTTGGTTCTACCCCACTGTGCATAGTAGATAAATAAAACAAATTATTATTATTTTTCATAAAATAAAATAATTAGAGATTTTGTGAAGAATATTATTAACCTTAAGAGTATAAATTTAACGTTTCACCACATAATTAGTGATATCTCAAAAAGGGTCAGTCCGATGTTATTAAAATAGACTTAGAAAAGCTGAGATTTACATAACCTTTAATCCGTTGAGTTTCAAACGGTTCGGTAGTTTTGAAGTTATAATAACAAATTGAAGCAAAAACAAGTAAGAGAGTTATATTCGGCTGTGCCGAATCTTATATACTCTTTACCAAATTATACCTTAAAATAAAATAAAAATTTTTTTTTTTTTTCAAAATAGTTTTTTAAAAATTTTTTTCCAATTTTTTTAAAAAAATTTTTTTTAACTTATTAGAGAAATAAATTTATTACAAAAGAAAGTTTTTTGTGAAAAAAATTCGGGTAAAAAATATTTTTCCCGATTTTGACCCATTGTAGGTCCAACTTTGTATAGCCTTATATACATCATTGCAATGGACTTTGAAATATCTATCATTAGATATCTATATTGTCTATATTTATGACTTAGTAATCGAGATATAGAACTAAAAATAGGCCAAAAATAGAGGTTGTCTCGGATTTTTGCTCATATCTCCGTTATTTATGGACGGATTTTTCTGATTTTAAATAGGAAACTTTTCGAAAGCAAGTCTGACAGAATTATTGAGGATTTGGATCCCGAAGATATCTGGGGTCTTTAGAAAATTGATTTCAACAGACAGACAGAGACAAGGACAACATAAACGCTAACTACACAATTGCAATATTGTAATTTTTATTGTAGTAATTTGATTTCAACGGTGATATTAGTTTTAAGTTTAAGATTTTACTATGATATTTATTTTTAATTTTGTGTTTTTATGTCGTGTTGTAAATACTTTGATTGTTTAAATGTAAAAATTTACTAAAGATATATGTATATAAGTAAAATCATAGAATTAAGGCTATTATAAATTATTATTTTTTGTGTTGTTCACATATCGTTGCCAGATTTAATAAAAATTATCCCTGATGATGCTGAAAAATAAACAGCGAAACGTCGGATGAAAAATTAAATAATTTATTTTATTTGCATTTAAATATAATAAAAACCTTGAAAGCCCACATTACAAAAAAATCTAATTGAAATAAAACATTTATGGAATAAAGGTCGAATATACAAGGTGGCGCAAAAGTAAACGTCCTATCAGAAAATGCTATAAATTTTGCCGATTATTGGTCAAATAAATAGTCAGCAATATTCCGCGTTCTGGAGCAGTGTAGCGTAACATTGTTTATTAACGTGTATTTCGCATGTGTTTACTACACAAATGTCAAAACAGAACTGACATTAGGGGCCAATCGCAAAATTTATAGCGTTTTCTGATAGGAGGATTTCTATCAGTGTTGTAATTCTATCAAAAATTGTTTTAATTTATTGCTTTATCACAAAGCCAACAAAATGAGATATCGATCTTAAAAATCGATTGATTCTTTTCGAATCTATTCACAATTAATTGAATTCGGACATTTTCATATGGCTTCATCGCAAAGCTACATGTAATAGGAACAAAATAAGATATCGATTATAAAAATCAATGGATAATTTTCGAATTTATTCACAATTAAGTGAATTCGCTCATTTTCACAAAACTGTATATCTACGTTGCATTTTTTTTTTTATTTCAAAAAAATTTTATTTTTGTTTTGCTATAAGTTTTGTTTGTTTTATTTACCTTTTTATTGTCAAGTTCAAGTAGCACACAGTTACATTTTTCATTGTACAATTTTTACATTTTAGCGATTTTTTGTTATATAGTGTTACGAATTTGCAAAAGCCATTTGAATTTAACGGTCTGTAACGACTGCCTGCAACATTCATCATGTTTATAAACCTCTCCATCTGTAGAAGCTTCTACTTGTCAACAATGTTGATAGCATGCGGTTATTAGCATTGTTTGTAAGTATGGCAACACTAAATGTTAAAGCTGCTAACATTAACATCGAAAGTTCTAGAATTCGAATATACGAGTTTTGACCGTTAGGAACAATCTCGACTACTCGGATGAAGATGGCAGTGTGTATAAATAGTGACAGCGGTTGCAATAGTGAGTTGAGTTGATCATAGGCGCTGTTAGAGTTAACATCAACTGCCTTGTACATTATAAAGTGTGTGCATTTCTGCTAATTGATAAATGTGTTTAAAGACACTGAGTGACTATTTAAACTGTTGTTGTTGTAGATTTTTAAATAGAGTTGTTACAATTTTAAGCTACTAAACGGCTTTTATTTGCAATCAAAAGTATTTTGTCTATTTAAAGGAAAAAAAAAAAACGTTTTAAAAAGGTTAAAACGTAGCAATATATTCCAGTTTGAAATAAATTTATGAACTATATGTAGAAAAAACTTATTTGTGTTTGCGTTTTTGGGGTGATTGTTGTGGTATATTATCCTCTAAAGGGAGAAACCAATAACACAGTGAGACAAAATCGAACTTTTCTTTATAATTTTCCTAATTCAACGATTCTGAATAATTCTGTTCAACCAAGATTTCAGCTCATCAAATTCCATTCACACAAAATTATCAAAACGATAAAATGATGTTTAATAGCACTCGTTGCCAAACCACTTCATATTTTCAACCGACGTCACATAATAACATTCAGCCATCGCAGGGTTTGCGGCCAACTCCTAATCTCCAATGACAACCGATTGATACGGACGTGAGTTTTACACTTATCGGATAACCAATCTTTAAGTTTTGTTGCAGACGAACGACATATTCCGGTATATTTTGAGGACCATATTAATTTTTTAGGCATAGGTCCCTCTTGCCTTACGTCGAGAGGAGATTCAAAGGAATAAACTAAGACAATGGTTCACCGTAAAATTATATTAGATATCTTTCCTCATGCAACGGACGTAGGGAATCCAATTTTAGTAAAGTCCGTTCATTGAGAAACTTAGGTTTATTGTTTAAAAAGGTCGCAAATTTCTTTGTACTTCCTTGTCTCACTACATTTGACGGTATTATAGGTTTCGATCATCTTAAGGATATAAAGGCATATTTGGATACGGGAAATGGTATTGTGGAATATGAAGGTGGTGTACAGAAGTTAGAGTTTTTATTGCAATGAGGTGAATCATATCTCAGTCGATTCAGGTAATATTCCAAAGGCAGTTCGAGGGAAATTTTTGAAGCTATTGGAAATTTGTGAAGGAGTTATTGCGAGCCCTAACGAAGCTCTTCCTTATACTCAAAGTATTACTCTATTCTATGGCGATGGTAGATTTTTTGAACAAGGAAATTGACGACTTATTGGTGAACGGAATTATGAGACCGTCTCGATCACCATATAACAATCCTATCTGGGTGGTTACCAAAAAAGGCTTTGACAACTTCGAAAGACCGAAAAAACGTTTAGTTATTCATTTTCGAAAATTAATCTTAAAAACTGTGAAATACCCAATACCAAATACTTCTGTTATTCTGGCAAACCTTTTTTAGACTTTTGACTTGAAATCGGGTTTTCACCAACTTAATTTGAGGGAAGGGAAAGAGAGAAAACAATTTCATTATTTTCTTAATTTAGTCCATATAATTCTCTGTGCCAAATTTCAATGCTCTACGACCACTTCTTATAATTTTTGCACAAAAATGTATGTATTTGTCATTCCGTTTGTAATTTCCACAATATAATTTTCCGACCCTATAAAGTATATATATTCTGGATGCTTATAGATAGCGGAGTCAATTAAGCCATGTCCGTCTGTTTGTCTGTCTGTCTGTCTGTCTGTCCGTCTGTCTGTTGAAATCAATTTTCTGAAGACCCCAGATATCTTCGGGATCCAAATCTTCATTAATTCTGTCAGACATGCTTTCGAGAAGTTTGCTATTTAAAATCAGCAAAATCGGTTCACAAATGGCTGAGAAATATGGAAAAAACCAGAACAACCTCGATTTTTTATAGACAATATGGATATCTAATCATAGATATTTCATAGACCTTTGCAACGACGTATATAAGACCATAGTAAGTTGGACCTACAATAGGTCAAAATCGGGAAATAAATTTTAACCAGATTTTTTTTTTCACCAAAAGTTTTTTTTTGCTAAATATTAAAAAAAAAAAAATTTAAATTTAAAAAAAAAAATAAAAATTTACATAAAAAATAAAAAGATTTCTCGAGCTCGAGGTCAATAATTTTCAATAGATTATTTATTTCCAATATTTCGATATCCTACGGATATCATTATCAAGGAATGAGTAACAATTATATTTGTACAAGACATCTAAACATCTTCACATTTAATATTGCAAGATGTTTAGATGTCTTGTACAAATATAATTGTTACTCATTCCTTGATAATGATATCCGTAGGATATCGAAATATTGGAAATAAATAATCTATTGAAAATTATTGACCTCGAGCTCGAGAAATCTTTTTATTTAATTATAATCAAAAGGTCGAATAAAACTATTGGATAAAATTTACATAAAAAATTAAAAAAAAAAATTCGAAAAAATGTTTTTTTCAAAAAAAGAAAAAAACAAGTAAGAATCTTAAATACCCTCTACCTAAATTATATGAAAATTAAAGAAATTACATTGGTATTAACACTCTAATATCCATATTCAGTGTTTGTTATTGGGACTTAGCATCGATTATTATGATTGGTATAATTTTTCGCTTATAGTATACAAATAGAGTTGCACAATATTAGTGGACTATAAGCAAATTAGGACTATAACCGAATTTCTTTTTAAGCCACTTTATGGATTATAGATGAATCCTGATATAATACACATTTTGGACTATATACAAGTTATGTACTTTCTTCAATAAAACCACTTTTTTTAAACAAAATAAAAGTTTATTTAAAATATAGTAGTATAATAGTATTTTATATATTGTTAGAAAAACTAGTTTACGCAGAAGATATTTTATTTCAAATGTATAAAAATGTTATGTAATTCAGCAATTTATAATTGAAATAACTACATATTCCTACCATTTCCAAGAGATTCTATAATTTTATAATGGGAATAAAATGTACTATTTAACAATATATATACTTAATAATTGGTTAACATTACCGATTGGCTCAACATTTTCCTTATTCACCACAAGTGAAGTAAAAAAATATAAAAAAGGGTAAACAAATATATTTAGTCAAACTTAAAAAGAGTATTTTTGTTCTGTTCTAATGAATTTTCCGGATATGAGCCTTATATATAATTATGAACCCATAGTCACCAAATCTACTTGAAACTTATATCTGTTACATCTTTTACCGGAATGAGTGTATATATGCGTTAATGTATTTTTCGGATGCGCGACTTATTTGGAAGATATAATTAAATATTTTAACGTGATTTCTATGTATTTGAGGCCAATTTTGCTTGATATTTTTCTCCATAACATTATTTACAAGAGTTTTATGGGTATTATTGTAATTATCGGAAATGGAGCTAATATGGGTGCTATGGTCAAATATAGACCGATATTCACAAAACCCAGTAGTATAATGTTTGGATACAATATATTGATCTGTATACAATTTTAGTTCGATATCCATATATTTAAAATATTTACAGAGGTTAATGTATTTCTCGGAAGTGGTTCTTATATGGGAGCTATGACCAATTATCGGCCGATCTTCATAAAATTCAACACATAAATTTTCGTATATAATGGAAATATTTGTTTGAAATTTTAACCAGATAGAAGCATTTATACGAAATTTATTAGTATTTAAGTAATTTTCGGAAATGGACCTTATATGGGAGCTATGGTCAAATATGAACCGATATTCACACAATCTAGTAGTATCATTTGTGAATAAATACTACCGATCTCAGTAAAATTTTAATTCGATAACGATATTTTCCAGATATTTATGAAAATTAATGTGTTTTTTGGAAGTGGTCCTTATATGGGAGCTATAACCAATTATGGGCCGATCTTCATGAAATTCCCTACAGCGATTTTTATGTACATGGGGATTATGCAAGTTGAATTTCAATATATATATAAGATATTTAAATGATTTTCGGAAGTAAACTTTATATGGGGACTATGGTCAAATAGTGCCCGATTAAAAAAAAAAGTTGGTCTCGGGATTTCTGTTTGCACGAAACTTAGTTGTGCTGAATTTTGTATGGATACTGCAATTCTATGGGTATTTATATACCATAGCACCATATTTCGGGATGAAAATTGTATGGGGGCTACGAGAAATTATGGACCGATTCCTTCCATTTTCAACAGAATTTTTCCTTTTATCATATAAATAATGAGTGCAAAATTTCATGGTATTCTCTGCAATGAATTTACCCAAAGTCACAAAAAATCATGTGAAAATTATCAAAATTTTTGGAGGTTGTCTTACATTTTGATCCATAACGCTGGTTCTACGAATTCGATTTTGTTGATTTTCAATACCAAACTGCTTAGAGAAATTATAAACATTTTGGTATACATTTCATTAATTTCGCTTATGTAGTTTGGACGTGAGAGTGTTTTACACAGACAGACAGACAGACGGACAGACAGACGGACATTGCTCAATCGACTTAGAATTTCATAAGGATCAATAATATATATACTTTGTTGGGTCTCAGATGAATATTTCTCAGTGTTACACACGGAATGACAAACTTATATATACCCTCTTTCACCACTTGTGGTGGTGGAGGGTATAACAACTGGAAAAAAAAAATAAATTTTGTTTACCTAAAAATATTTAAAATTTTTATTTTGAAGAATAGTTTGGTGAAGGGTATATAAGATTCGGCCCAGCCGAATATATCTCTCTTACTTGTTTTTCTTAATTTAGTTCATATAATTCTCGGTGCCAAAATTCAATGCTCTACGACCACTTCTTATAATTTTTGCACAAAAATTTATGTATTTTTAAATTTAAATTGTGAAATGCCTATAACTTGAAAATTATAAAAAATAAATAACACACGCAAGCATGTTTTTTCAAGACCTAGCCGAGCGCTTTCCAAAAATATAAAATCTTTGAAATCGGATGGGAAACAAAAAAATGGCACGCATTTAAACCATTACATTGAGCCCACTCGAAAACTCCTTGGCTTCGCACACGTCAATCGGACCAGCCGTTAAAAAATGCCAGATTTATTTCCAAAAAAATTTGATTCTGCCCCATTGTGCTCTGGGAGTTATTTCACATTTTTTGTTTGGGAATTAGTAAATTGTTATTCGGATTTATTTCATTGGATGGTATTTAATAGTAGTTTGTTAATTTTTTTAGATTTGATAGATATTCTCTTTGCGCAGCTGTGAAATTTGTTATTTAAAATAACTAATCTAATATACTAATAATATAAACTTCTTGCAAGTTTGGATATTTGCATTGATTAAACAATTTCTTAAAAATATTTAATTTTTCTGTATGTTTTGCAGGAGAACGTCCCTACAAGTGTCATTTGTCCGATTGCGGTCGTGCCTTTATACAACTATCAAATTTACAACAACACCTACGAAATCACGACGCGCAAGTTGAAAGAGCGAAAAATCGTCCATTTCATTGCAATATTTGTGGGAAAGGATTTGCCACCGAATCCAGTTTACGAACACATACCTCAAAGGTCGGTTATAAAAACGTTATATATATTTTAATTTGATATTTAACCAAACAGATTATTCTCTAAAATATGTATAATATTTGAAACAGTTTTTTTTTATTATTTTTTTTTTTTTTTAATTAATATAAAAAATATAGTGTAAAAAATTATTCTTATTATCTATATTTCGCTACAAACTTCAAGTAGATAAAACGATGGCATATGTTTTTTAAAGTAAAGGGTTTTCCAACAAGAGGTGTTATTTTGGTATTCAAAGAAAAATGGAATTTTTTTAGATTAATGATTGGATGTTTATTTCATAATAAAGAGGAAGGTAAGACGTTAATAATGAAAAAAATTATCAGCCAAATGTCCACGACCACGAAAACGCTTACAAGACCATATCATTTTCCTTCCTCGATAGCCCCACGAATTCCATCTTTGAGGTCTTGAATCGCCGCTGAGCTGTTGGCGTAGACCTTATTTTGCACGTGGTCCCAAAAGAAGAAGTCGCAAGGTGTTAAATCACAAGATCTCGGTGGCGAATTGTGATCACCTCTTCGAGAGATAACACGGTCCGGAAACTTTTCTCGTAAATTTGCAATGGTTTCGTTGCTTGTGTGGCACGTAGCGTCGTCTTGTTGAAAGTTAACATTGTCCAGAACAATATCATCCAAAATACGATGTAATGACGTTTGTGGAATGTCCAATTCCAAAGAACGACTAGGAATGGACAAACCTGGGTTTTCTTCAACACATTGGGCTACAGCAGGAATATTCTCAGTTGTTCTTGAGCGACGTGCACGGGTTTTATTTTTCACATCACTAACTTGTCCCAACAGCCCGAATTTGTCCACCTATTTCTGTATGGCGGTCCGACAAGGTGCTTCACGACGACCCAAAAATGCTTTAGTTTTGCGAACTGTGGCTGCAAGATTTTCACCATTTTTGTAGTGAATTGTAATAAATTCAATGCGTTGTTGAAGCGTGTATCGTTCCATTTTTAGTAATGGCGTAGATTCTACTTGTCAAATGTGAAAGAATAATTCAAAATAACACCTCTTGTTGGAAAACCCTTTATATAAAAACTCACAAGCAAGTCTCTAAAATATACGCAACATCAAAAACAAACCTTTATAAGAAGAAACTCCCCAACGTCTTGACAAGCCATGAAGAGACAATGACTTTGTCTCGTTTGGAAGGAACATAACATTAAATAGAACACGAACACAAAATTGTTCGCTGAGTAAACAAAATAATGGCTAGTCAAGGGGGTTGATACAACCGGTGTTGCCCTTTTGGGGTTTCCTACTAAATCTGGTAGCCTGTTTTTTTAAATTTGTAGTTGCTTAGTCCAAAAAAATCCGTTATTTACAAAATGTTAATCTGTTGTCAGATATAAACATATAATTATTGCATCTACCCTATGGTTCAAAATCCGGAAAATAAATTGTAAGAATAAAAAATAAATATGAAAAGAAAAGGAATGAAATAAAACAAAAGGATTAGGAATTTTAAAATTAGTTGAACTAGTTGAACAAGAGTACAACGAAGTGAATAGATGAAAGGTAGGTAGGCTTCTATATAGCCTAAAATACGTATTTACGACTCTTGACATTTAATTTAGAACTTTATTATGTATACTGCAAATGGGAATTGCATGGAAAATAAGAAAAAGTGTTGTTTTTGGCTAAAATATTACGTCCGCCTTGGAAAATAGGATAGTCGTTAATACGTGTTTTAGCCAGGAGAAAAGGATAAAGTGAAATATAAATTATCTTAGGAATAAATTAAGTAGTACTAATATTAGTAATTCAGGATGTTCTGTTAACGTCATTCTGCATAAGCTTATTAGATTCGCAGGTATAACAAGCTCAGATATTGCTTTAAATACTTTTGCTCTATAGAGCTGTTAAAAACAGATTTGTAGACGACGAACATATGACAGATGTCGATTGGTTTTTCTCGGGTCTTCTCTAGGATTTGCCGTAATGTAAATATTTGGTTGATGGTCGTTTTACCAGAACTAAAGCCACGTTGGTAGGGTCCTATTATTTCGCTGACTTTAGTTTTCAATCGTTCACATATTTGTTTGTATTTTAAGATAATGATAATTAATAGAGTCCGACTTAAACCTGTTTATTTTAGAACTGAACCTAACATTCATCCTAATCTGCAACAAACCAAAACATTTTAAATTTTAATAGACGGATAGAATTTATGATTTTCATTATCTTAAAAAAATCATACAATTCACAGGTGTTTACTCACTTTTGAGTCTGTGTGTAGTACGAATTTTGTATGCAATATGAAAGAAACTGATACCTCTTTAGTTGGCGCATACGGTTTTGTCTCCTTTCTTATGCACAGGACACAACATTGAGGTTGCAGTCATGCGTTCGTCTAGCCAAATGGTTCCAACAAGTCGGCGCATATTCCTTAACAAAAATGGGGCTTCCCATTTTTATCGCGAAAATTTCGTATTTTATATATATTTTTTTAAATATGATAAAATGTTATTGAGCTTTTTAAGAAACTTGACTATTTTGGGCTTTTTCTAAAGGAAAAAAAGGCAGAATAGATAAATCTTTGCAAATGTAGAAGATTAACAATAAACTTCACCCGAGGATGGTTAAAAAATCTCATACCGTGGTTGTTCGAGAACCTGAAACCGAGCTTTTGGGTCACAATTAACCCACTCTAATATACATATTTATATGCGTTTTAGTGTGTCGAATCTTATATACCCTTCACCAAATTATACCTTAAAATAAAATTAAAAAAAAAAATTTTTTAATTTTTTTTTTTTTTTCAAAATAGTTTTTTAAAAGTTTTTTCCAATTTAAAAAAAAAAAAAAATTTTAATTTTTTAGTGAAAAAAATTGATGACAAAAAAAGTTTTTTGTCATAAAAAATTCGGGTTAAAAAATATTTTTCCCGATTTTGACCCATTGTAGGTCCAACTTTGTGTAGCCTTATATACATCGTTGCAGTGGACTTTGAAATATCTATCATTAGATATCCATATTGTCTATATTTATGACTTAGTAATCGAGATATAGATAAAAAAATAGGCCAAAAATAGAGGTTGTCTCGGATTTTTGCTCCTATCTCCGCTATTTATGGACGGATTTTGCTGATTTTAAATAGGAAACTTTTCGAAAGACAGAATTATTGAGGATTTGGATCCCGAAGATATCTGCGGTCTTCAGAAAATTGATTTCAGCAGAGAGACGGACATGGCTAAATCGACTCCGCTATCTATAAGGATTCAGAATATATATACTTTATAGGGTCGGAAAATTATATTGTGGAAATTACAAACGGAATGACAAATTTATATATACCCTTCTCACGAAGGTGATGTTACAAATCAAAAATTAAAACAATTTAAAATCATCAAAGTTAACAAAAGTGAAAATTAAATACAAATTATCAAAAAATATTATCGTAAATACAATATATTGTTTAAAGTGTGAAGTTACGTTACATAATTGTTCAAATGTTTTGTTATTTTGGTTTTAAAAGTGTTTACGTTGCTGTTTGCTGTTTCATAGATCAGTTGCGTTATAATAAAATTACCATTCCGTTATCTTACTTCTGTGTAGGTATAACCTTATTCCCCCTATTGGACCTAGCAAAAGGCACGATTTTGTGCAGAAGCGTTAGTGTTCTGATGTTGACCAGATTATTAAAGGTCAAGTTGTAATGTTTTTTACTTAAGGTTGCAAATCCATCAAGAGTGTGAAGACCAAGTACATATCTGGCAATGTTCTTAAAAATTGTATTTAACTTCCGCTTACTATTGGAATCACAGTTAGCGAACACTTCGCGTCCATAAAGAAGTACTGGCATTAAATAAGTTTTAGCAATTAACATTCTAATGTTAACTGGAGTGCAAAATTATGTAGCCCACAGAGTACGAAGCATTGATTACGTTTTACCTACTACAATATTAACGAGATTATCCCGGTTGAGCGTGCTATTAAATGTAATGCCTAAACTCTTTGCTGAAGTTACGATTAATTAAGATATATATTAACTATTTTCAGATAGGGCAGTTGAATGGGCGCTAGGAGAAATAAAGGACAGATTTTTACCACCTCTAACTCGAATTTTTAGCACCTCTAACTCAGATAGTTCTTGTCCGATCTTGTTGAAAAATTGTGTCTGAATTACTATCCAATAGGACTTACAAAGCTAGTTCAGTATAAAAGTAATCAGAATTACAAATATGTCTATTTTTTTTTATTTATTTATTATTTTCAATATCCTAGTCTATTGGCCATAATCGGTCATAAATTTCCGTATGCTTTCAGAAAAAGATTGAAAACAATTACATATTGTTAAATAATATTTTTGGTGAAAGAAAAATTTGGTGGAAATTTTTTTTTTTTTTTTTTAAATCAAGATATTTTTTTCTGATTTTGGCGTAATATGCGTCGTACAGTGGTTGTATCATTTTTGTTTCTTGGGAACTATTGGAGATATCGTAACAAAATTTCACAAGGTTTGAGCTGAGGCATTTCTGAGTTCATTTACAGTTTATTTAAAAAAAAAATTGCCTAAAATCCATTTATAATCCTAAAAACAAAAAATATTTAGGTTTATTTTTTTTTAAGTTGAAAAATTTAAAAAGGTCCGTATTTTTGACGTTTGTGGTAGCGGGGTGGTAGCTATGCTCTACGAAGCCTTGATCTAGTTTGACTCTACAGCAGTAGTCTTGCATGTGGGTTGGTATGGTTTTGCAGTTTTACAATATATTTTTCACGCAATTTTTTGAACTCTTCCTTTACCAAGTCCCTGTGGATGTTTTCATTTCTTATATACCATGGTGCTCCTGTCATGGTCCTAAGAATTTTAGATTGGGCCTTCTGTAGAACATCAATACTGGTTTGTTTCTATAAAAGAAAAAATATCAGAAGATTTTTTTATTTTATTCAAAATTTTTCGCAAATACAGCTGAAATTTTTTAAATATATATATCTAAATATCTCTTGAACTAAGAGAGATAAACTACAAATCCAAGGTATTTTGTAGATCTTCTCAAGGAATATTTATATTTTAAATTTCAGCTCATTCGGATCGTAAATGGATTTTGGGCGATTTTTTAAAAAAATGTGAGACCTGAGGTGATGAACTTTGAGGGCCCACATTCCGCCTACGAAGCCGAGCACCTGTAAATCAACTCGAAAATACCTCAGCTCCAACCTTGTGAAAGTTCGTTACAATATCTCCAATAGTTCCCGAGATACCGAATTATTAGCAAAAAAAAAAAACGTTTCTAAACCACTGTGCCTCGTTGGAAAGGTCTTTAAAATGTATGTATATCATTTGATATCCATATTGTCTATGTTAATGACTTATTAATAAAGATTTCTAATATTTTCTGATATTGCTTATATCTCAGCCATTTGAAGGGCGATTTTCCCTAATTTGAATAGCCGAACGAAGACTATAGCTGATATATTGATGTATCAATCATCACATTAAATGTTTTTATTTTCTGACACCTTTTTATGGTATATTTTTATAATATATCGGAAATATTTAGAATATATCGGGAATTTTCGAGGCTCGTTTGAAATTTAAAATCGAAAAAATGGCTGAGAATTATGCAAAAATCCACAATTGCCTCGTTTTGTTAATGTTTGCCATGTATATGTGCCACAGCTGTAAATCATGATGAATTAGCAAAATTTTACAACAAAAATGAATTGAATGAAATTTGAATTGATTCAAACGAGTTATGCAAAATGAATTTCAATTCATTTCCAATCAAATTTAAAAATGAATTTAATTGATTTTGAAAATTGAATTGCAATTCATTTACAATTCATGTGAATTGATTTTGAATTAATTTAAATGAATTAGAAAAATGAATTGCAATTCATTTGAATTGATTTTGAATTAATTCAAATGAATTAGAAAAAAGAATTAGCAATTCAAATGAATGAAATCATAAATGAGTTTCAAGTAATCAAATTCAAGAGCAGATCTCTAGGGGGAATGAAAATTTCTCCTACCAAAATGAAAATATTCAATACAAAAATTGAAAAGCCTTGTCCTGGATCCGCGCCAGATCAAAGAAAACATAGTGTTTGGGGTTTGTTTCTTCAAGAAGAACTGATTTTTATTTTGAAATACATACGCTAATCGACAAAACACATTTAATATTCATGAAGCAATTAATAATTTTTGAAATTTTATGACCCTCGACCACCCAACGACAAACTTTTTGATAATATTTATGTTCATGTTTACCAAATTCATTTGAATTGACTCAAATTTCATTCAATTCATTTTTGTGTGTGAATGATTCGCGAATTAATTCAAAAATGAATGATTCATTTACAGCTCTTTCATGTGCCAAACTGATAAAGCTAAAATTAAGAACGTACATTAGGGTACCCAAAAGCATAATTTGAAATCTTATAGGCTCAAATATTTTTGAGATTTTATTCAGATTTTTCGGAAGAGGTTTAGAAGACGTTTGCAATATTTCAATTGATTTTTCAAAAACAGATCCTTTGGAAAGCCAACAAGTCATATCAAGATTAAAACAATTAAGAGAGCTATATTCGGCTGTGCCGAATCTTATATAACCTTCACCAAATTTTACTTTAAAATAAAATTTTAAAATATTTAAAAGTTTTTTTAAAAGTTTTTTCCAAGTTTTAAATTTGTTTAATTTATTAGTAAAAAAATTTATGACAAAAGAATGTTTTTTGTAAAAAAAAATTCGGGTTAAAAAATAGTTTCCCGATTTTGACCCATTGTAGGTCCAACTTTGTATAGCCTTATATACATCGTTGCAATAGACTTTGACTTAGATATCCATATTGTCTATATTTATGACTTAGTAATCGAGATATAGATAAAAAATAGGCCATAAATAGAGGTTGTCTCCGATTTTTGCTCATATCTCCGTTATTTATGGACGGATTTAGCTGATTTTAAATAGGAAACTTTTCGAAAGCATGCCTGACAGAATTATTGAGGATTTGGATCCCGAAGATAGCTGAGGTCTTCAGAAAATTGATTTCAACAGATGGACAGACAGACAGACGGACATGGCTAAATCGACTCCGCTATCTATAAGGATTCAGAATATATATACTTTATAGGGTCGGAAAATTATATTGTGGAAATTACAAACGGAATGACAAATTTATATATACCCTTCTCACGAAGGTGAAGGGTATAAAAATAATGTTCAACATTTACAAGTGGTAAATGATGTGGTAGAACGAGGTGTAGCTTTACATCAATGTCACAACTTCTGAAACTGATTTTCAGAACTTGTTGCAGGGCTACATCGTAAGAACCCCAATAAATAATTTTTCAAACAAAGTAAAACAGAACGTTTAATTTTTATTTGTTTTTTTGGGTATGAGTTGTAAACTGGCAAACAGCTTATAATAATATCATAAACTACAAACCTGAAAACCGGTTATACTCAGGAATGGTAAAAGCAAATTCAAAAATTGTTGTCCCTAAATTATTAAGAATTAATTGATCTTTCAAACTGCACTGTTAGTTTTTTTCATTTTTTTTAAATTTTTAAAAATTATTATTACGAAAGATTGTAATGCAGGGCATCTTAATGAGCTAATTCATTCACTAATAGTTTTTGCACACATAAATAATGCTTGGACATTTTTCTTTTAAAAAACACTTTTCTTTACAAAGTTATGAAGAAAACTCGAAAAAATGCCGACAAATATGATTTTTAGCAAAAACTCGACTTGAGCGACCTCTAAACCACTTTTGAAAAATCTGAAAAAAATCTCAAAAATAGTTTATTATGCTTGAGCACCCATGAAAATATAACTTTTTTGAGATATACTAATGTACATGTTATTACTTTTTTGATTTTAATGTGGTCCCACCGGAATATATATTAAGCACCGTGAACATGATTTTTTTTAAATTTTTCTAATAAGGTCGTTACTGGCCACCGATCTTTATTTTTTTTTTTGCCTTTGTATATATATTTTGCCATGTGGGTGTGTATTAAAAAAAATAATAATTTTAAGAACGCTATTATTGAGTAAAGATTTCAAAAATACATAAACAAATTGTTTTCAGAATTTTTTTCTGAGACGATTTATCAACTTTTGTTCAACCGTCCTTCCAATTCTAATATTTAATTAATTAACAAGTTAATGATAAAAATATAATTCAAATATATTATGAAATAATCCGATTAAATTAGAATCTGTTCATGTTAAGACCTAGTTCCTCACAATTTTTCTAAGTACACCCGCCCCCTGAAGAATCGACTCAGAATCACTTTCTGAGTCGATTATTTCGATAAAATTTAGTACATATAATTTTTTCTTCCCTAGGACCAAACCTATTGAAATTGGCTGAAATCGGTCCATTATTTCACCTTGCCCCCATACAAATGTCCTCCCGAAATTGGACTTTATCGGTTTTAAATGTTTGATTTATATAGGTATCTACACAAGTTTTTCTCCAAATAAATTCAATATATACCGAATTTATGTCACCAAATTTTGTTATGATCGGTCCATAATTAGTCATAGCCCCCATATAAGACCTGCTTCCGATAATCACTTTAACGAGCATAAATCTCCTTAAAATGTTGGTATACACATAAAATACAACATAAATAACTTTCATATAGACATTAATCCCATGACCAAATTTCATGGTGATCGGTCCATAATTTTTCATATAAGGCCCACTTCCGAAAATCACTCACTAATATAAATTATTGCAATTTTGAAAGAATAATGATTTTGCTCATTTACTTGACCGACCATACTTTCTTACTTGTTTTATATTTTAATTTAGGTACAAATATTTGGTTTTATTTATTTATAATCAAATAATAGAACTTTGTTTATTTCTACTTATTACTTATACTTTTAATCAGAACATTTCACAAATCCCCTTGTATTGAGTGTATTATTGTATTAAAATAGAATAGTGTAAGCCTAAAATACATATTTTAAATCAAATTTATGAAAAACATCAAACATTTATGGGAACGATTTACCTTACTTAGACCTGCTTGAATACTCTCCGTATCTTATTCTAGGACGTCCTCGATCTTGATTCAAGTCAGATGTTTGCATGTTTAATAATGTCGACTCCTTTTATGCAAGCCAATCCGAATCTGTAAACTCTTTAAAATTTTACTAAAAAAACTAGCTTGCAAATACTACAATAAACACTAATTTCATCGTCCGGCTTATTTCTTAACCAACCTTGGAAATCCGGAAACTTTAACGAATCTGGTTGAAATTTGCAATACCTTTGTTCTACTTTTTACATTTTCGCGAGTTGTTGTTTACATCTGCTAGTATTTGTGGGTTAATTTTTATATGCAAAGTTTAATAGTTTTAATATACATATGTGCAAATTTATTGGAAATAATCTTTAATTAAACAAGTAAGAGAGAGATATTCGGCTGGGCCGAATCTTATATACCCTTCACCAAACTATACTTCAAAATAAAAATTTTAAATATTTTTAGGTAAACAAAATTTATTTTTTTTCCAGTTGTTTTTTTTTTCATTTTTTGGAAAAAACATTTTTTCGATTTTTTTTTTTAATTTTTTAGTAAATTTTTTTTTATTTTTTTTAAAGTTAAAATTTTTTTTAATATTTAGCGAAAAAAACTTTTGGTGAAAAAAAAAATGGTTAAAATGTTGACCCATTGTAGGTCCAACTTACTATGGTCTTATATACGTCGTTGCAAAGGTCTTTGAAATATCTACAAACATCACCATAAAATTGGTGATGTTTGTAACCTGCACAAATATTTTCCCAACACCCAACTTAAAGTATACCAATCTGCTCAGGATCACAGAGTCGATTCAGCGATGTCCGTCCATGTAAACTTTGTAATCAAACTACAGGTCGAAATTTCAAAGAAAATACGACAAATGTCAAGGACTATTGAATTTGGTTAGAATCGGTCCATTATATCCCCTAGCCCCCATACGATTGCCCTATCTGAAAACAGTTAAGCTCTCATAAATATCTTAGTTATATAGATATCTAAACCAAATTCATCACAAATAAGTTTTATCGGTTTATAATTAGTCATAGCTCCCATATAAGGCCCACTTCCGAAAATCATATTAACGAGTATAAATTTTCTTAAAAATGTTGGTATTTAAATAAAATCTAACACAAATTAGTTTCAGACGACATGCAATCTAATTTTATGGCCATTAGTTCATGATTAGTTATAGCTACCATACATGGGCACACTGCATTACATTTCTAATGCATTAAGCATTGCAGTATTCAGTAAACTTTTACTGGTAATGCAATCTAAATTTCATTACCAGTAAAATTTTACTGATTACTGAAAAAAAATTCAGTATTCAGTACAACTTTACTGATTACTGAAAAACAAATCAGTATTCAGTAAAATTTTACTGATTACTGAAAAAAAATTCAGTATTCAGTAAATTATTACTGAATACTGAAAAAAAAATCAGTATCATTAAATTGAAGTCTATTATGCATTACCGGTAACATTTTATGAATTACATGTTAGAATTTTGAGAATCATCACTATCAAGATCTGATAAATCACTCATTTCTTAAAAATAAATTAGTTTTCTTTGAAAATAACCATTTACTGTATCTGTGAACTCAAAATTTCGCTCTACATTGAGAATAATTTAAAGAAAATCTTGGAGCACCGGTGATCGCATACGTGAAAGTGTTTATAAACAAAAAATGTAAGTAATTGTTATTTTTTGTCAATTGACCGAATTTATTTTTAAATATTTTGTTTAAAACGGAAAGGAAACTGTTATTTATATTTAAAAATAATTTACATAGAATCAGATAGCTACGCAGTGATGTTGTGGCTAGAACAGTGGACTACAAGATTGACATCGCTGGTTCGAATCCTAGACGTGTTAATTATATTTTATATATTTTTTTTTTTTTTATTTTTAAAAAAAAAAAAAATTTTAAATTTAAAATATTTTATATTCTCAACAAAAACTTAACTTACTATCCTACAATCAGTCATGACAATTTAGCACTTTTTGTAGCAAAATCACTCGGTACCAATACTTCCTAATAAGGGGATTTTCTTAAAGTTGCAACTTGAAAAAATAACAAGTTTCGTTTAAATAATTAATAAAATTTTAGCGGTAATTGCATAATGGATTTCAATTTACTGATACTGATTTTTTTCAGTATTCAGTAAAATTTTACTGATTACTGATTTTTTTTTCAGTATTCAGTAAAAATTTACTGAATACTGTTTGTTTTTTCAGTAATCAGTAAAAATTTACTGATTACTGATTTTTTTTTCAGTAATCAGTAAAACTTTACTGAATACTGAAAATTTTTTCAGTAATCAGTAAAAATCAATTTTTACTGAAATTTTACTGGTACTGCAAAGTGCCCATCTATGATAGCTACTATATAAATTTTCTCTTAAAACTTTGACCCACTGTAAAAAAAACTCAGACCAGCTGGACTATAAGTTTATTCTACAAAAATGATCTGCTTAATATGCCCTTTTAGAATTATAGGATTGATATTATGTTCCAATCAAAAAGTCTTAATTTGGACAGTGTATTGTTATTCATATTTCTGAAAAAATTTAGGTTATATTTTTACAATAATCAAAACAATCTCTATTTTTTACATATTATTAGCTTTTTAAATAAAAGCAATAAAAAATCAAATAAAGTATATAAGAAATAAAATGAAAGACAACTTCTAAGAAAAAGACCTAAGTCCATGAAAAAATACAAACTAAGCAATAGATAAAGCTCTAAGTCCAAAAATGCTTTTATCTCGGCAAATACTTACTTTTTCATTTTGCTTTTACGTACATAGAAAACAAAGAATAATACAATAAAAATTACATTTACAGAATTAAAAAATGTTTATGCATAAAAAGCGTTTGGCGTTTTTTTTTTTATTCATTTATATTTATCCATTCCTGTGGATCACCACTGGCACTACCAATTTGTACAACCATTATGTCTATACAACCGTGCGAAGACCGACGCCATCCAAAGATGCTCCATATGCATCTTTCGAAGCGGCGTTCTTTTTGGTCATTAAAAGAGTGGAAGTTTTTCTTAAATTAAATAAACAAACAAGTAAAAACGTGGCGTAAAAATAAAACGAAACTTAACCCTTTCAGACATTTTGTCCAATATATTGGAACGTGTAAATATTAATTCAGTATTTGCTAGGTATTTTTGTATTAATTTCAATTAAATACATTCATTTTTTTAAAATTTATTTATAAGAAATCCCAACTAAGAAACTTTGTCCAAAATATTTGACATCACTTGGCTGCCAGGTGTGAGGATTTGCCTGTAATTTGACTTCAAATTCTGAAATTTTCAATTCTCTATCTCAACTATTTCTCTATAATATCTGAAAGGGTTAAAGCCACACACGTTTTTTTGATAAACGAATCACCAACCTGGACTCCTCAACAAAGAAAATTACTGATTCCAAGTCTTTTTGAGTTGACAGAAATCCAAAAAAAAAACTTTTTCTAGATTTTACATACGCTTTCTTACTTCGTGAAGCTTTGGAATCAGCCAAATTTAAGCCTCAAACACGGCCAATCGGCGAACACGCCGGGAATATCCATCTACAACAGCCTAGAAGGAACATCCAATCGGAAGGTTGCAGCCGGCGGGATCTACAATTGTACCATTATCTAGAAGTCTACAGGTAACATTTAATATGAATGGGTGACCATTCAGGGATGTAAAGGTAAAATTACTGGACGTGCTTAGTTAGACGCAATTCGTGCCCCACGTCCCTAAACGAGACTTACCACACTAGTTACATTTCAACCAGACATATTTTCTTTATAAATGTACAAGGTATATAAATTCATATTTATTGATTATACATTTTTATATTAGTACTAATAATCTGTTTTTGAACAATTTAAAGTCATTATAATAAATCTAGTATAACAAAAAAAATTTAAAAAAAAAACAAGTAACTGGCCTACCTAAATAAAAGCGTAAGGCGGAACGTTTCTTTACGCTAAGCTTTAACGCTGAAATATCATACCTAAATTAAAGCGGCAACGCTACGTCAAACAATAAAAACAAGGTTATCAAAAAAATAAATATACCAACCCGAGTTATTTAAACAATAAAGTACATTGCAGTATTGGTGTTTCTGATTTTGGTTTGTGATTTGAAAACTAAAAATATCAAAAAAACTAAATATTAAAGTTTAAAAAATGAGTTTCTTGCATATTTGTTTCTCCTTTTGTATGTATGTGTTTACATTTATTGTGTTTTGCAACTAACTTAACTATTAAACGCGCTGTCAAAATCGGATTTTCCAATTGCAAAGCGTTGCCGCCGCGTTATTTCGGTATGCTGCATACAAATTGTATGGGCATGAGAATTTTTGACAA
Source organism: Calliphora vomitoria (assembly GCA_942486065.2). Lineage (NCBI taxonomy): Eukaryota > Metazoa > Arthropoda > Insecta > Diptera > Calliphoridae > Calliphora > Calliphora vomitoria. The sequence goes on from OW818034.2 coordinate 6,612,788, forward strand.
GTAAAAAACGCCTTCCGCTCCAATTTAGGTATGCGTGTAACAGAGCTAAATTCGGCTGTGCCGAATCTTATATACCCTTCACCTAAATATACATATTTACGTACATTGCCTTTACCCATGCAAAACTCTTCATATAGCAACAACAACAAGAAAAAATCATAATATTATATCAGATGCAATTGCAAAAGATCCGATAATCATATTCACGCGTTGAGTGCTCACTGATAACTAACCAAATAAACACAATAATTATTTTGCACAATTGTATGTGGAAAAAATAACAACTACAAAAATCAAAATAAACGAAATTATGCACGTGTTGATTTATAATTCTTATTCATTTCATCTCAAGGCGAATTTATATACTTTTATTTACATTTTATATATTTTTATTCATCTCATTCCACATTGTAGAACAGAGGTGCGCAAAAGTAAATTCTCTCACTACAAACAAATACAAAAACTGAAAAAATAAAGAAAAAGTCATACACCCATGCTCATGCGCTTTTTTACTTGTCTCGTTGAGTGGACAACGGCTACTAAATTGTAAGAGCATAAGAATACGTGTGATTTGATTTTGCACAATTGTGCTATGGGCTGCGCACCATTGTTGTAGAATGTTGTTGTTGGTGTTTACGTATAATAGAGATGTTCATATGAAAACTCATTATAAACAACTCTCTCTTTATATATACCCTTGCCTCTCATGTTGAAGGGTATAAAAACAAAATACGCAAAGAATTAACAAACACACATCCACACAAACGCTTTGTTGTTTTTTTGTCAAAGCATGCAATAAATTGTCTTTTTTTGATGAAATTTTCAAAGATTGTCTCGGATTTTTGCTAATATCTCAGTTATTTATGGACGGATTTTGCTGATTTTAAATAGCAAAATTCTCGAAAGCATGTCTGATAGAATTATTGATGATTTGGATCCCGAAGATTACTGGGGTCTTCAGAAAATTGATTTCAACAGATAGACAACCTTAAGCCATGTCCATCTGAGCTTAATCGACTCCGCTGTCTATAAGGATCCAGAATATATATACTTTATAGGGTCGGAAAATTATTTTATGAAAATTACAAACGGAATGACAAATTTATATATACCCTTCTCACGAAGGTGAAGGGTATAATAAATAATGATATAAAGAATTTTTCAATTTAACGAATGGGCCTGACAACATATCATTCATTATACCGGGATTGGCCTGTATTAATAATTTTAAGTCAACTTTATTGAAATAGATAATTTATTCTTAAGTCCTACACATTTCTAATTTTACTATTTAATTAATTATTCTTATTTTATTTCTTCGTATGTATTATTGTAAAGTTAATGTTATTATCTAAATAGGTCTAGGTGTAGTTTTTTTTTTTTACGTTAATCATACCATTAACTCTAAATTGCGTCTAACTAAGCATGTCCAGTAAATTTATCTTTACATCCCTGAATGGTCAGCCATTCGTATTAAATGTTACCTGTGACTTCTAGAACATTTAATACGAAATCTAGGCTGTTGTAGATGGATATTCCCGGCGTGTTTGCCGATGGGTTGTGGCACGTTCTTGACCGAAAATCGTTTTGAGGCTTTAATTCGGCTGATTCCAAAGCTTCACGAAGTAAGAAAGCATATGTAAAATCTAAAAAAATGTTTTTTTTTTCGGATTTCTGTCAACTCTGGTTCCCGTTACAATTTTTAATCTGTTTCTGATTTGATGACCTTATTCAGCACATCAATATGCATTGTTTGGTACTCCTGCAATATATTCCAAAAAAATAAACATTCCTTTCTCAATTTAATTTATAAAAACAAATGCTATGATACAAACAAATTTTCATTATTTTAACTAAATGTAATGATCTGTAGCTTGGAGAATGATACAGAAATACAGAAAGCTAATATTAAAAAAAAAATAATTCATACTGCCATTGCGTTGTTTCATTTATTAAATCATTGTTCGGATTGTTCGATGTAACAAATTCGCTTAGAAAACAAAAAAATATTTTTTTGCTTTTATTTTCATCCATTAAAAACCATTTGATCGACTATTGTTGAAACAAAATAAAAAACACAATCATTAAATATGTAATGACGAAACAAAACAATAGGAGCTACAGCTGCATCTTGGTGTCTTGCAGCAGCATGCGGCATTGATTGGTGGTCCTAATGCTACATCCAGTCCTATATGTCACAAATTATTTTTGGGAACTGATGCACTCTTGGAACATATGAAATATGAACACAAAAAGAAAAGCTTTCAACCAGGAAAAAGTAAGTATAAAACACATTATATAAATTATAAACATATTAATAAAGAAACCTATGCACACTCAACTGTGCATAGGTAAGTTGAAACATGGCAACTATTATCTCGAAAAAGCGTGACTACTGTTTTTGTTGGGAAAACAGAAAATTTCTCTCAGTGTGCAAAGTGGATGATGCCATAAATTCTTGTTATTGCAACATACACAAAGATCATCAAAGGTTAGTGGTTCCAGAAAGCAAATCCTTACGATTTTACCTAAATGAATTAGACATTCCGCAAGGAAAATCGCAGGGATGTTTTCAAGTCTTTTTCACAACAAATACTGACCAATAGAAACAAAACTTTTAATTTATTAAGTTGCAATCAGAACGGGAAATACTAAGAAAGTGTATTGGGAAAAATTATCAAAATGACGTTACATGTCAAACAATTATATATATGCAAATGCAGAAAATCAACCTGTCTGATGTTACGCCACGGCTCTACAAAAGGCTTTAACACATGACAACATACTTATTGGACAAATCGTTCAACAAGAGAATCAAACAAATTGGACTTCCTTTTCTTACTTGTCTCCGATTGGAATTATCCATGATAACATTAATGATGATCCGGATCCTTATAACTACTTTACCGTCATTCTACCTAAAATCAGAACCCGGGATACACAGGGGCTGAAAATGTGATTTATTTAAGAAAATTTGCGCCGGTAAATAAAAAATAAAAAATTAATTTATAAAAAAAATATGTTGTTTAGGATGTAAAAGTTAAGTGCCAAATTATCGTAAGCGACAAAACACAAAATTTATGGGAGAAGTTTTTTTTTTGATTATTTTGATAATTATTATAATTTTGTTCAAGCTTACCGGCAGCAAAAAAATTATAGTTTCTTTATGATATATTTCTATACCCTTCACCTTCGTGAGAAGGGTATATACAAATTTGTCATTCCGTTTGTAATTTCCACAATATAATTTTCCAACACTATAAAGTATAAAATTCTGGATTCTTATAGATAACGGAGTCGATTAAGCCATGACCGCCTGTTGAAATCAATTTTCTGAAGACCCCAAATAACTTACAAACTTGCTATTTAAATAGAGAAAATCATCCCACAAATGGCTGAGATCTAAGGAAAAAAACCGGGCCAACCTCGATTTTTGGCATATTTTTATACCCTTCACCTTCGTGAGAAGGGTATATATAAATTTGTCATTCCGTTTGTAATTTCCACAATATAATTTTCCGACCCTATAAAGTATATATATTCTGGATCCTTATAGATAGTGGAGTCGATTAAGCCATGTCCGTCTGTCTGTCTGTCTGTTGAAATCAATTTTCAGAAGACCCCAGATATCTTCGGGATCCAAATCTTCAATAATTCTGTCAGACATGCTTTCGAGAAGTTTGCTATTTAAAATCAGCAAAATCCGTTCATAAATAACGGAGATATGAGCAAAAATCCGAGACAACCTCTGAAAATTTCATCAAAAAAAGACAATTTATTGCATGCTTTGACAAAAAAAAAAACAAAACGTATGTGTGTTGGATTCATTGTGTGTTGGCTTCATGCTTTGTGTATTTATACCCTACACCACCATAGTGGAGAGGGTATAATGGATTTGTGCAGATGTTTGTAACGCCCAAAAATATTAGTCTAACACCCACCTTAAAGTATACCGATCGACTTAGAATCACTTTCTGAGTCGATTAAACGATGTCCGTCCGTCCGTCCGTCCGTCTGGCTGGCTGGTTGGCTGTCCATGTAAACCTTGTGCGCAGAGTACATGTCGCAATTTTGAAGATATTTCGATTAAATTTACTACATATCATTTTTTCTGCCCAAGGACCATCCCTATTGAAATTGGCTGAAATCGGTCCATTATTTCACCTAGCCCCCATACAAATGTCCTCCCGAAACTACACTTTATCGGTCATAAATGTTTAATTTATATAGGTATATACACAGGTTTTTCTCCAAATAAATTCTATATATACCGAATTTATGTCACCAAATTTTGTTATGATCGGTCCATAATTAGTCATAGCTCCCATATAAGACCTGCTTCCGATAATCACTTTAACGAGCATAAATCTCCTTAAAATGTTGGTATTCACATTAAATTCAACATAAATAACTTTCATATAGACATTAATCACACCACCTAATTTCATGGTGATCGGTCCATAATTTTTCATAGCTCCCATATAAGGCCCACTTCCTCATTTTTTGCTCATTTACTTAGTGTAGGGTATTATAAGGTCGGGCTTGACCGACCATACTTTCTTACTTGTTTTTTTTTTGTTTTTTTTTTTTTGGTGTTTCACAAAAAAGCAACAAAACGTGTATATGTTTGGATGTTTGTTGGCTTCGTTATTTTGTTTTTGTTTTTTTTTTTTTTGGTGTTTGACAAAGAAGCAACAAAACGTATATATTAGGGTTACAGCCGATTTTTTTTTTAAGATTTCAAAGAGTGCCGGGTGGAATATTGTGACACTAGGTCTAAAAGATAAGTACTGAAAATTTGAGCCAAATCGGATAACGATTTCGGGACGCGCATCGAGGTCAAAGGTCAGATATATGTAAAATTTTACTATTTATATGAAATAAATTTGTAAAACTCCTTAACTTTCTGCATTATGTTACAGAAATATGTAGATTTATTTATATTTGTGAAGATTACAGTCAAAAAAATATTTTTCAGATTAAACCTATATCTCCTTTGGGTCAAATTGACCCACAAACTGTATTATCGTTAAAATTCGGAAAAAATGCAAATTTTTCAGTTTTTGTAAAAATTTTGCTACTAAATAATTATTTTTGCAATCAAATAAATAAGAATCGAAATGTGTACGTAATTGTCGTTCTAATGAGATATAAAAGATAAAAATTGGTTAAAAAATTTTAAAGTTATTAAAAATTCCCCAGACCATTAACGTGTCTCAGGTCACTTGAACAAGAAATCTAGGAACAAAATTAACATATTTTAAGAAATATTAAAATAAAAGCTAATTTTTACTTAAAATATATCCGTATTTACATTCGTATGAGGTTTTGTCTTTGTAGAATACCGTTAACCTATTCGCAGGGATGGCCAAAAAAATTAATTTTTTTTTAACGGCAGTTTCAAATCTCCATTTTAAAATTTTTAAAAATTTTCTTAAACAAATTTCAGAATTTTTTGGTTATCACATGGGGATTTATTAAGATTATAATAGAGAATAAAAATATAATTTAAAATAAAAATTATGTCAATACCTCTTACAGTTTTTCCGTACCTACGATTTAAATTTTGTGATTTTCGGGAAAAAATGTTTTTTTGGCCATATTTTGGCGAATGAGAGCAATTTCCTTACTGTTACGAATTTTAAGTAAAACCTATACAGAATCTTATAGTTCAGATCATTTTTAATATACTCTGAAAGTTTTATTAAAATCGAACAACTTTAACCCTTAAATGGTGAAGGGCAAAGGTAAAATTTTGAAATATATTTATATTTAGGATGATATACGCTGAAAATAGACAAGTAATGCATCCACAACAAAGGTGAAGGGTATATAAGATTCGGCATAGCCGAATATAGCACTCTTTCTTGTTTATCTATATCTGGATTACTAAGTCATTAATATAGACAATATGCATATCTAATGATAGATATTTCAAAATCCATTGCAGCGATCTATATAAGGATACAGTAATTTGGAGCTACAATTGGTAAAAAAAAAATTTGTAAACAATTTTGAAAAAAAAAAAATTTATTTTGTTTACCTAAAAATATTTAATATTTTTATTTTAAAGTATAATTTGGTGAAGGATATATAAGATTTGACACAGCCGAATATAGCTCTCTTACTTGTTTATATTAAGCTATTATTATGGACAAAATTTGTCGCTTACGATATTTATATTTTTATACCCTTCTCACGAAGGTGAAGGGTATAAAAATATAAATATCGTAAGCGACAAATTTTGTCCATAATAATAGCTTAATATAAACAAGTAAGAGAGCTATATTCGGCTGTGTCAAATCTTATATATCCTTCACCAAATTATACTTTAAAATAAAAATATTAAATATTTTTAGGTAAACAAAATAAATTTTTTTTTTTTCAAAATTGTTTACAAATTTTTTTTTTACCAATTGTAGCTCCAAATTACTGTATCCTATATAAATTTGTCATTCCGTTTGTAATTTCCACAATATAATTTTCCGACCCTATAAAGTATATATATCCTTATAGATAGCGGAGTCGATTTAGCCATGACCGTCTGTCTGTCTGTGCGTCTGTCTGTTGAAATCAATTTTCTGAAGACCCCAGTTATTTTCGGGATCCAAATCTTCAATAATTCTGTCAGACATGCTATCGAGAAGTTTGTCATTTAAAATCAGCAAAATCGGTCCACAAATGGCTGAGATATAAGGAAAAAACCAGAACTACCTCGATTTTTTACCTATTTTTTGACCTATATCTGGATTACTAAGTCATTAATATAGACAATATGGATATCTAATGAAATATATTTCAAAGACCTTTGCAACGACGTATATAGGACCATAGTAAGTTGGACCTACAATGGGTCAAAATCGGAAAAAATTTTGAACCAGATTTTTTTTCACCGTTTTTTTCGCTAAATATTAAAAAAAAAAAATTTTACATAAAAACTTAAAAAAAAAAATTCGAAAAATATTTTTTCCAAAAAATGAAAAAAAAACAACTGGAAAAAAAAAATTTTGTTCACTTAAAATTACAAAAAATTTACAATTCAGTGCACATGACAAAAATTGCTCGAGCTAAAAATAAACCAAAATGCGTTGTTGACTTTTGAATTTTATACATTAACAGTAAAGAAACAACAAAATGCAACGGTTCCTACTCTACTCCTCAATATGTCTAGAAATTCCTTTACTTTGTATTTGTTTCTGTTTTTTGCATGAGTTGTTGTTGTTTTTTGCACCTAGAGAACACACATACAACATTTGTATTTTACAATTAGCTGAGAGTATAAATAATTGTTGTTGTATTTCCTCTTCTCTGTTGCTTATTTGTTTTTCGTTCTCCTGTTACAGGCCTACGTAAATAAAAGCGTTAGGCGGAACTTTTTTTCCGCTTAGCTTTGACGCTGAAATGTCATACCTAAATAAGAGCGGCAACGCTATGTCAAGCAATAAAAACAAGGTTATCAAAAAAATAAATATAACAACCCGGATTATTTAAACAGTAAAGTACATTGCTGTATTGGCGTTTCTGATTTTTGTTTTGTGACTTGTAAACTAAAATTTTATAAAAAAAACATAAATATTAAAGTTTAAACAAGTAAGAAAGTATGGTCGGTCAAGCCCGACCATATAATACCCTACACTAAGTAAATGAGCAAAAACATTTTTCTTTCAAAATTTCAATAATTTATATTCGTGAGTGATTTTCGGAAGTGGTCCTTATATGGGAGCTATGAGAAATGATGGACCGATCACCATGAAATTTGGTCATGTGATTAATGTCTATATGAAAGTTATTTATGTTGCATTTTATGTGTATACCAATATTTTTAGGAGATTTATGATCGTTAAATTGATTATCGGAAGCAGGCCTTATATGGGAGCTATGACTAATTATGAACCGATCATAATAAAATTTGGTGACATGAATTCCGTATATATAAAACTTATTTGGAGAAAAACTTGTGTATATACCTACATAAATTGAACATTTATAACCGATAAAGTCCAATTACGGGAGGACATTTGTATGGGGGCTAGGTGAAGTAATGGACCGATTTCAGCCAGTTTCAATAGGCTTGGTCCTTGTGCAGAAAAAATTATATGTACCAAATTTTATAGAAATATCTTTAAAATTGCGACCTGTACTCTGCGCACAAGGTTTACATGGACAACCAGACAGCCAGCCAGACGGACGGACATCGACTCAGAAAGTGATTCTGAGTCGATCGGTATACTTTAAGGTGGGTGTTAGACTAATATTTTTGGGCGTTACAAACATCTGCACAAATCCATTATACCCTCCCCACTATGGTGATGTAGGGTATAAAAATGAGTTTCTTGCATATTTCTTTCTCCTTTTGTATGTATGTGTTTACATTTATTTGTGTTTTGCAACTAACTTCACTATTAAACGCCATGAGTCGCAGATGCAATGAAGTTGTGAAAAACAAAGGTAGAGCCTCTAAATATTAAAATAAAACAATTTTTTAACAAAAAATAAAAAGATTTGCCTATAAAAATTGAATCCTTTTATGCGTTTCTATTATTTTTTCCAGCAAAAATATTGACTCTTTACATTGTTAGTCATATAGTGTATTAAAATATTAATGAAAAGAGGAATGATTATGTTTTTTCTTATGTTGTATGTCTGATAAACAAAACGGCATATAAGTTTTATTTAACAAAACTAAACATGACTAATATACTTACAAAATTGAAGAAAAATGCTTTCGTTTCTATTATTTTTTCCAACACTGTATGTGCATACTAAAAACCGCTCTGTTGAAAAGGCTTGGTTGAAAACGCTCAGCACTGAGCTGAAAACGCTCAGCACTGAGCTGAAAACGCTCAGTTTGATGAATGATTCACTTCGCTCAGTTGAGTGAATAGTTGAGTGAATAGCACAACTCTAATGTTTAAGTACAAAAAAACTCATCAACAACAACACAATTGGGCAATTCAAAAAGGGTATCATTAGTGAATTTGGTATCTGCTTTATACAATCACAAAAACATATATTTGAGAAGTAATTTCTTCATAAGACAACCATTAAAAGCTAAAACGGGTAAAAAGGGGGAATTATGATTTTTGTTACATTTATTACAAACAGATTTAAACTTTTAGATTTCTATAACGGAACATAAGTTCCTAAACGACATACATATATGGGGCTTTTCATGTCAAGTGAACCAACTTTTGAAATCGACGTCTTCCGATTAGGATAAAATTTGCACCATAGTTAGTTCTATTGGATAGTAATTCAGACGGTCGATAACTTTCCGAGTTAGAGGGGGTCAAAATTTAACATTTTGACCAAGCAGGTGTTTTTTCTCATCCATATAACTTATTACCTATTGTTCTTAGTAAAATGTGTCTTTCAGAAAAAAAAAGAAAAAAATAGAAAATTTTTGTAATTTTCTATTTTTTCTAATTTCACCTTCGTGAGAAGGGTATATATAAATTTGTCATTCCGTTTGTAATTTCCACAATATAATTTTCCGACCCTATAAAGTATATATATTCTGGATCCTTATAGATAGCGGAGTCGATGAAGCCATGTCCGTCTGTCTGTCTGTCTGTTGAAATCAATTTTCAGAAGACCCCAGATATCTTCGGGATCCAAATCTTCAATAATTCTGTCAGACATGCTTTCGAGAATTTTCCTATTTAAAATCAGCAAAATCCGTTCATAAATAACGGAGATATGAGCAAAAATCCGAGACAACCTCTGAAAATTTCATCAAAAAAAGACAATTTATTGCATGCTTTGACAAAAAAACAACAAAACGTATGTGTGTTGGCTTCATGCTTTGTGTATTTTGTTTTTGTTTTTTTTGTGTTTCACAAAAAAGCAACAAAACGTGCATATGTTTGGATGTTTGTTGGCTTCATTATTTTGTTTTTGTTTTTTTTTTTTTGGTATTTGACAAAAAAAAAAAAAACAACAAAACGTACATATGTATGTTTGGATGTGAGTTGGTTTCACTGCTTTTCGTATTTTGTTTTTTTTTTTTTGGTGTTTCGTTTCGTTTGGCGTTGTTGTTTTTGAGAAGGGTATATATAAGATTGTTGTTTCGTTTGTAATTTCTACAATTAAATGTAAAATTTTTAAAAGTTTTCTTTATATATTTACGATGATATACGCTGAAAATGGGCAAGTAATGCATCCACAACAAAGGTGAAGGGTATATAAAATTCGGCATAGCCGAATATAGCACTCTTTCTTGTTTTTTTGCTCAAAATAAAATTTAGGTCCATTCTTTTAAGAGGAAATTTTGAACACAAAAATTGTATGCCTTGAGTTACAAAATAAATAACACTCGTATCCTACTAAGAGACCAAAAAGCTCTTAAAGGACTAGACCTAAGCTTTCTTTTGAGCAAAAAAAAATTTAAAAAGTTCCCATTTAAGAAAAAAAGTTCGAGCTTTCTTTTGAGCAAAAAAATAAAATTTAAAAAAATGCCCATTAGGAAAAAAAAGTTAGATTTTGCAAAAAACTTGGGTTAAAAAATATTTATTTTGATAGATATACCACTCGAATCCCACTAAGCGACCAAAAACCTCTTAAAGCAATGAGCAAAAAAAAAATTTTTAAAAAGATGACCATTTTGGAAAAAAAATTAATTTTGCAAAAACAGTCAAAAATTTTATGTTTTGAGTTACAAAACATTTATTTTGATAGATATCCCACTCCCATGCCACTAAGCGACTAAGGAAAATATCTAAGCTATCTTTTGAGGAAAAAAAAAAATATATAAAAAATGGTCCATTTTGAAAAAAAGTCAAAAAAGTTTTTGATTTTGGAAAAAAAAATTACAAAATTGTTTTATTTTTTTTACGAAGGATTGAAGAAATAGGTGTCAAAACTACTTGGTACATTTTGCTAAGAACAATAGGTAGTATGTTACATGGATGAGAAAAAACACCTGCTTGGCCAAATGTCAAATTTTGACCTCCTCTAACTCAGAAAGTTATCGACAGATCTTGTTGAAAAATTTTGTCTGAATTAGTATCAAATAGAGCTAACTATGGTGCAAATTTTCAAAAGTTGGTTCACTTGACATGAAATGCCCCATATGAATTTGGTAAATCAAAACTAAATGGTCAAAAAAGGGAAATATTCAGGGCAATTCCTGTTCTCACTTTCACCATTCACCGTATTTTTGGAAGTATAGTTACAACAATATTATCTAATTTCCTCAGGATTTCTAATTATAAGTACCTACACCTAATTTTTTTAACCATAATTATGTAATTTTAAAAACTATGCATGTTAATTATAAATACTGTTGTAGATCAGAGCCCGGCAAGGCATGCGATTGGTCAGTTGTTGTAAGAGCGAAAAATAAGAAAAGAGAAAAATTTATACACTCAAATTCTCTACAACGCACGCATGGAAATTTTAATTTTGAAATGGTGGTATTTTAATTAAAAATAATATTACTAAATTTAAAATTTCTGTTAGACTTCTTTACTTATATCGATTTAAGAAAGCATTTTTTATTAAAATTCGTTTCTTTTTGGAAGTTTATAATTCTAAAAACGTATACCATACTTTGATGTTAAAAAATATTAAGTTTTCCATCCCTGCATTAGTAATCTTCATGTACAAAAGCAAGAAACATGCGACAACACAACCTTCTTCAATGAACACTCAAACGAGACTGAATGAGTTTTTAATACGTGTGAGTCAGGGATGTTAAATAGGGTTTTCAATTTTGTACCACCCTCCAAAAAAAATTGTACTTTTTGGACCTTCGCGGTACCATTTTTTTTTAAATTTATTAAAACATAAAAAAGTACATAAAAATTCAATTGTACATAAAAAACAAAACTTAACATTAACATACATTATATGTATGAATAAAATAAGGTACATAAAAGTCTTATGAAAATATGAGATCAAAATCAGGAACTTATTTGTTTAGTTAATAAACTATTTGGTATTTTTACATGAATTTGTCGATCTTAACCAATCTTTTGTCTGTATGAGACTTGATAATGTTGGCACATGTAGTCTGTTTCTTTCCTTAGTTTTAATTATATTTTGAAAAGAAAAAACTCTTTCCACATTTGCAGACGAATGTGGAATGGATAAAATTCCAGCAACGACTCTAGAAATATCTGGAAACATATGGACATTCATCTCATTTTGTAAATTAGCTACTACCGACCAAAAACCACATATGTTTTCATTTTTTAACGACTTCAGTCGCTCGACATCAGCTAAAGCTCTAAATTGATTATTAATTGAATCAAAATTAGCAATTTCATTCGGAAACATTTTTACTAGAAGCGGTACAATACTACTTGTGTTACCAGAAATTACATTTTCAGGAGTAAATTTATGGAACCACATTAATACTTCGTTATTAAAGTTGACTTTAGTTCTTAAAACTTCGCAAAATTTGATATAAAATTGTTTGGCATTTTCTTTAATTTCTTTAACAATATCAATATTGATATTATTTGTAGAAATATATAAATCCACTTCTGTTCCGCAATAAATTTCTTCAATGGGCATGTGATTTTTGTAAAGGTCTACGATAGATATATCACAGTCATCCAAAACATTTTTTCTCATGAAATTACGTGCTATTTGACGGAATAAAAAAGTTAGCCTTTGTAAAAATACATGAATTCGCGCATCTTCTGATTGCATTTCTAAATTAACCATGTTAATAATTTTAAGTATATATTGCATAAATAAAAAATGCAATTTAAAAGAAGGATTTTTAAATCCTGATGAAAGAAACAATAATTTTTCGTTTCTGACATCCTCCTCAAAATTTTCTAAGGTAAAATAGTATTGTAGTGGCTCCCATTGTTCCACAATCCGGTCAACGACTTCTTGCCGAGAAAGCCATCTGGTTGTTGCATATTTAAATATTATGTGAATATCAGCCCCGAAATATTCTTGGAATTTAACAAAATCGACTCTTCGACTAGCACTGTTGCAAAAATAGTAGTTAATATCTCTTATAAATTTATCAATTTCGTTCGGAATTCCGAGTTTTGCGGCAGCCACAGAAGCTAAATTTAAAATGTGGCAAATACACCCATTTGAAAATAATTGAGGCACTAAATTTTTAAATTTAATTTGAACTCCATTTTGAGATCCCATCATGACGCGCAATTGTCCGTTGTAATGCCAACCATATTTTGAATGGGAATATTTTTTTCACGTAGCGCTTTAATGGTGCTTTCATATATACCATTTGCAGTGGAGTCCTCTAGCTGCACCATTCCTAAAAATCTATCTCGGCATTGACCATCAAAAGTTCGAATAACTATAGCTAAGTTTTTAGAAATGCTGCAATCTGTACTTTCGTCTATCACTAAGGAATAGTAATTATTTTGGCAAAATTTGGAAATTGAAGTGGTATTTTCAGGCCCAGTTAGATTTGTTACGATTTGCTGACCTTTTTGTCTATATATATTAAATTTTTTAGTAATTTGCGAGTCGTTTATACCATTTTTTATTATGTGGTTGAGGTGGTCCAATGTGGCAAACGGAATGTTATGCTCAGCTACAAATGCACTGAGCATTATTTCTAATTTTCTAGCCGACTCTGCTACAGGACATCTAGCGGCGATGGTCCAAAAATTATTAATTTTTGGGGTAGTTTTCGTGGCATTCATGTTTTTAACGTGGGCATCCCGTGAGGCGTGTCTTTTTATGTGTGCAACACCACCAATTATGGGAACTCTACATAATTGGTGGTCTTTTTCTTTTTCTAGCCATGGAAATAATTTTGCCCATTCCTCACGAAATGGTACAACGTACGGTTTTGCCTGCTTGCTTGTTCTACAAAAAAATAAAATTAATTTTCAAATACCTTGATAATATATAATATCTTACCCAGCTTCATCGAAATCCATTTCTAAATATAATAATAAACTAGTTTTTTTAGTTTTAATTAAAAAATAAAAAGTAAAAATACAAAAATATTTTCACTTCAGAATTTGAATAAGCTCAGCAAAACAAACAAGTGTCAATATCAAGGTGTATTCATTACAAGTGGTGTCTATAGCACAGTTGAATATTTTTTTCTTCACAAAGGCGAAAACTGTCAAATTTACTAGTGTTTGTTGTTGCGAATACTACTACAAACGTAAATGCAAACAAAAAACAAAAGACAGACTTTTACAACTCTGGCCAACATAAACAAATTGCATGTGGTTTTTGTACATCATAAATGCAATGAAATAGACACAATAAAAAGAGGGGAAAAACATTTTTAAATTGTATCATATGAGTCGCGGTAGTACCACGGTACTTTAGAAAAAAAGTACAATTGTACCAACTTTAACATCCCTGGTGTGAGTACGTTGTTGTAAATTTAAAAAAGCACGCGTGCATAGGAAATGCCTAGCTCTGTTGTAGATTTACTTCCACCATGGTGGTGTGGGGTATAATGAACTTAACCACTGCACAGATTCCCTTTAAATTTTTTTTCATACTCCTCTATAAGTGGAAGGAACAATAACATACTTTTTATATTGAAATTCCAAGTAGGCGTGGCACTTTCCGTACAAAGTAAATAGTTATTATGAATCTGGTGAACTATATATATTTTTAAATATCTTGAGAACTGTAATTACGAGATTATTCAAATTATAATTTTACATAGTTTAGCTGAAAATGGTCGGGATTGGATTAGTAGGCGTGGTATCTACAATAGAAAATTTGTGATATATATAGGGGTAGCAATAGCAGCTATCAATATGAATATTTAGGACAGAAATGGGTGGACTACCAACAATGTTAAGTAAATGTTAAAGTTTGTATACATGGGAAAACCTTCTGTAAACCACCGATGAAGCTGACTGGCTAGGATTTGTAATAGGAGGTCCGACCAAGTATCCAATTACTTGGCTAGGAAAAAATAGAAAAGTTCGTTTTATTATGTTATTAAAATTATCAAGTGATCAATGTATATATGTCACTTTCATTTTTAAACCCACGTCCGTCTGTATGTTTAAATCAACTTTCCGAAGCCCCCAAATAACCTACATACACGAATCATAAATCAATATCTCCGGAATTCTTCCGGCTCGGTTGCTATTTAAAATCGAGAAAATCGGTTCCTGGCTGAGATATCAGGAAAAAACCAGGACAACCTCGATTTTTTTACCGATATCTGGATTACTAAGTCATTAATATAGACAATATGGATATCTAATGATAGATATTTCAAAGACCTTTGCAACGGCGTATATAAGACCATAGTAGGTTGGAGCTACAATGGGTAAAAATCGGTAAAAAATGTTTAACCCATTTTTTTTTTCACCAAAAGTTTTATTCGCTAAATATTAAAAAAAATGTTTAAATTTAAAAAAAAATTAAAAAAATTTTACATAAAAACTTAAAAAAAAAAAATTCGAAAAAATTTTTTTTCCAAAAATTAAAAAAAAAAAAAATTTTGTTTACCTAAAATTATTTAAAATTTTTATTTTGAAGTAAAGTTTGGTGAAGGGTATATAAGGTTCGGCCCAGCCGAATATATCTCTCTTACTTGTTTATATTAGTTTTTTCAATAGTTTGGAGTTTTACAACACTGATGCTCATGCCATACAACAATTGTTTAAAAAATTTACACACATTTGTTATGATCTTTCAAAATCTTTTATTTATTCATCGTTGAGCAAGCGAAATCATTAAGCATTGTTGTTGGTTATTTTGGTCGAAGCATAGCAAACACACGTGTTTCAATTACAATTGAACACAAAAAAACAAAGTCAGAAATAAATAACAAATTTTAGAAAATTTCGTCGCATATGTATATTTTTCATTTTCCTTAAAATTTAAATTACATTGTTTTAAAAATTTGGTTATATCTGACAAAAATTCTTTATCTAAATTTTTTTCTTATTTTAAGTTTTTGACATTATGTTTGCTGGGTAGCTGTCTCAACAATACATCTTTATTTTTATTTTTGAACATCACTGTTTTACAATATATATGAGGCATTTCATATCAAGTGAACCAACTTTTGAAATCGATGTCTTCCGATTGGGATGAAATCGCATAGTAATTCAGACACAATTTTTCAACAAGATCGGTCGAGAACTTTCTGAGTTAGAGGGGACATCGATTTCGGAAGGCATCCATTTCGAAAGACATCGATTTCAAAAGTTGGATCACTGGACATGAAATACCTCATATATATTACGAAAAAAGACTGCACTTTTATTCAATATTTGTGAATATATTTTTGTTAATTATAGTGATTATTATTATTCTCTACACAAATATCTTGTCTCACTTTTCATTATTATATTTATATAAATTTTCAATCTTAACAACTCTTTTTTTATTCAAATTTTCACAACAACAGTTTAAAAATAGTGACTCTATTTAAATACACATACTTATATTACACAGCTTATAATGTACAAGAATACATTGGCAATGCAGTTGATGTTAATTCTAACAGCGACTATGATGAACTAAACTGACTGCAACCGCTGCCACTATTTATATACAGCCATCTTCCTTCCAGTAGCTTCATGTATTATCTCACGGACAAAACTAGAATGTTCTATTTCTATATCAAGGTTGTCATACTTACAAACAATGTTAATAATTGCGTGTTATCAACATTGGGTCTAAGTAGAAGTTTCTACTGATGGAAATGTTTATAAGCACGATTGCATACAAGCAGTCGTTACAGGCCGTGAAATTCAAATCGCTAATGCAAATTCGTAACAATATATTTATAAAATTTATGAAGATCTGTAGTTCGCTAACATAATATCCAAAAAAATCAAAACATAAAATAATTACTTGGCTAGGAAAACAATACCAACAGAATGGTATTTAAACTCTTATTGAAATTATACAGAAATTCCGATTTTCAATCGCTAGAAATCACTTAAGGTTTTTCTGTATTTTTTTTTTTTAATATTTCAGTTCATGATATGTAGAATATAGACCTCTTTGTTTGCACAAACGTTTAGTGGCAATTAGGGTCATACACATTACGAACAAAAGACGTAAACAAATTTTACAAAAAAATTTATGTTACTAAATGTCAAACAATTTTGTCAAGAATTTACGATTGGCAAACTAAAATTTTGCAATACATCAATCAAGCTAAATTCCTATTTTACATTATATGGGTTTATCCTTATTTAGCATGTCAATATGCTTCGTTCGAGAGGTATTTCTATAAAAGAATACTATGACTCAAATAAATTCTTATTTTTTTTACGAGTACTAAATTAAGCGATGTTTAGCGGTCTTGAAAATTTCGACATTATTGAGACCAAGACCTTTATTTTAAATCAGCAGGGAACTAAGGACCTTACTCAAAACAGTTTTCCGATTTTTTTTTTCCTTATTCAGCACATCAATATTGTTTTTGAATTGTATTTCTTCAACAGATTCCCAAAAAACCGTTCCTTTAGACAATTTAATTTACATATATGTATGCAAAAAGTAGTAAGCAAATGTTATTTCTATGATACAAACCTATTCTTATTATTTTAACTAAATGAAATGCTAATCAGTGACCTGGAGAATGAACCCCCGTGCAACGCCGGGTACAAAAAACTAGCATCTAAATAAAAAATCATAATTCACAATGCCATTGTGTTGTTTCATTTATTAAATCATACACAAATTGTTCATATTCGGATTGTTCGATTTAAATCATTATATTTTAAGTTCTTCGCTTAGAAAACAAACAAATATTACTTTGCTTTTATTTTCATCCATATAAAACTATTTTTTTAAAACAAAATAAAAAACACAATCATTAAATATATAATGACGAAACAAAACAATAGGAGCTACAGCTGCATCTTGGTGTCTTGCAGCAGCATGCGGCATTGATTGGTGGTCCTAATGCTACATCCTGCCCTATATGCCTCAAATTATTTTTGGAAACAGATGCGCTCTTGGAACACATGAAACATGAACACAAAGAGAAAAGCTCTCAATCAGGAAATAGTAAGTATAAAACACATTATATAAATTATAAACATAATAATATGAAACGTATGCACACTCCAATGTGTAAGGGTAAGTTGAGACATGGCAATAATATTAACACGTGAAAGCTTGACTACTGTTTTAACGTTGTACAGCGCATAATGGGGTAATTAAAAAAGTTGAAAGTAATCTGTAATTTCTAAACGAATAGTCTGATTTTAATAAGTTTTTAACTTTTGACCGTATGTAATAAATATAATTACATCTATATATATTTATTTATTCATAGTTTTAAGCCCATACATACAAATATCTACACATAATTATTACATTAAAAATTATTATCCCCCCATGTGCAGAAATATTAAGAGCTACAATTTTTAAACTTTATTTGAGACACTCTTGATAATTGTATAACAATAATTGTATAACATTACTCGATTGGCCCAACAGTTTCCTTATTCACTACAAGGAAAGAAAAATAGTATAATCAAGTAAGAGTGCTATATTCGGCTATGCCGAGTCTTATATAACTTTGTTGTTGATGCATTATAATTTTTTATAATAATTAAAAATTTTATATATATATAGAAAAAAAAATACATTATATTTTTTTTTTTACCACAATATACCGGATATGTAAAAAATATTTAATATGTTTGTTTCGAACGGTCCCTTCTCACGAAGGTGAATGGTATACAAAAAACAACACCAAACGAAACAAAACACAAAAAAAAAAATCACACACATCCAAACATACGTTTTGCTGCTTTTTTTGTTAAGGCATGCAATAAATTGTGTTGTTTTGATGAAATTTTCCGAAGTTGTCTCGGATTTTGCTCATAACTCCGTTATTTATGAACAGATTTTGCTGATTTTAAATAGAAAACTTCTCGAAAGCATGTATTATTATTGAAGATTTGGATCCCAAAGATAACTGGAGTCCTCAGAAAATTTATTTCAGCAGACTGACGGACAGACAGATGGACATGGCTTAATCGACACCGCTATCTATAAGGATCCAGAATATATATACTTTATAGGGGCGGATAATTATATTGTGGAAATTACAAACTGAATGAAAAACTTATATTTATCCTTCTCAAGAAGGTGAAGGGTATAAAAAGTGTTAAGAAATATATTTAGTCAAACTTCAAAAGTGTGTTTTTGTTCTGAATCAATTTTTTGAAATGAGTTATATCACAATATTTTGATACATATTTGTGTTTAATGAATTTTCCGGATGTGAACCTTATATAGGTGCTACATATAATTATGAACCCAAAGTCACCAAATCAAGCATTATGATTGCTGTCTACTTGAAACTAATTTACTGATCTATTTTGTTTTGCGCAATTATGTTTAATGGTTTTAAAAGTTTTCTCAATTTTATATAAATACATTTCTCTCATTAAATTTCCATTATTCATTAGTTTGCGTTTATACCATTAGCTGCCTTGTACATTTAACCATTTTTTTGGCATTGTTTACATACCGGCTTTCGTTTGTGAACAATAAAATTCGTTTATTGTAATATAGAAATCAAATTACAACGTGGTTTTATCTTAAACAAAAATTAGAGTCAACACCTGTACATTAAAAATCTATTTGGATTAGAATCGACGCACAGTGGCTCAGGATCGTTTTTCATCGGCCAAAACTCTGTAACTTTTCAACCGATAGAGAAATTTTAGACATTTTTGATGGACAGATATCTTCTTGAATTTTAATTTCATTAAAATCGGTTCAGCAGTTGTTGAGAAATTTAAGGTTAAAGTTGAACTTTTTATTTTTGTATAGCATTTAGTATGAAAATGCGAATTTTTTCAATCAGTTATACTTATTAAACAAGTAAGAGAGCTATATTCGGCTGTGCCGAATCTTATATACCCTTCACCAAATTATACTTTAAAATAAAAATTTTAAATATTTTTAGGTAAACAAAATTAAAATTTTTATTCAATTTTTTTTTTCAAAATTTAAAAAAAAAATTTATTCAAAATTTTTAAAAATTTTTTTTTCGAAATTGTTTTGTTTTAATTTTTTCAAATTTTTTGTTAATTGCAATTTTTTTTTAATTTTTTAAAAAAAAATTTTTTTAAATTTATTAGTGAAAAAAATTTATGAAAAAAAAATTTTTTTTGGTAAAAAAAAAATTCGGGTTAAAAAATATTTTTCCCGATTTTGACCCATTGTAGGTCCAAATTACTATAGCCATTGCATCGTTGCAATGGACTTTGAAATATCTATCATTAGATATCCATATTGTCTATATTAATGACTTAGTAATCCAGATATATATCAAAAATAGGACATAAATCGAGGTTGTCCCGGTTTTTCCTTATATCTCAGCCATCTGTGGGCCGATTTTCTCGATTTTAAATAGCAACCGAGCCGGAAGAATTCCTGATATATTGATGTATCAATTATGATTGTAAGTTATTTGGGGGCTACGGAAAGTTGATTTCAATATACAGACGGACATGGCTATATCGACTTCGCTATCTATAACGATCCAGAATATATATACTTTGTGGGGTCGCAAATGAAAAATGTAGAAATTACAAACGGAATGACAAACTTATATATACCCTTGCCACTCATGGTGAAGGGTATAAAAATTTATCAGCAGATAAAAAAACATTTTAATAATACCCTGGATAATTTTTAGAACAGGTTCTCCATTTATCAATTGTATAACAGCTTCCACTAAATCCGGTTTTTAAAGAACCGATTCCACTAGAATCGGTTGTTTTTGGAAAAAAAAACATTTTAATCTATATAAATATATAAATGTCTTTGTAAGTTTGTTTGTTTGTTTGTTTGAGCATCACGCCTAAACGGCTGAACCGATTTTATTGAAATTTGGAATGGAGATAGATCCTTACTTGGAAGCGTCAATAGGCTATAAATTTTCAATACTTGGACCAGAAAGGGATAAAAAGGGGGGAAAGCGGGTAAAATTGGTACCTTTAATTTTTAAACAATAATTACTAAACGGCTGAACCGATCGACAGGGGTAGCGAAGCGCACCTGGTCAAGCTAGTTTTTTATAATAACAACAAGTAACAGAGCTAAATTCGGCTGTGCCGAATCTTATATACCCTTCACCTAAGTATACATATTTACGTACATTGCCTTTACCCATGCAAAACTCTTCATATATCAACAACAACAAGAAAAAATCATAATATTATATCAAAAAATCATATCAAAACATCCGACAACCATATTCACACGTTCAGTGCTCACTGATAACTAACCAAATAAACACAACAATTATTTTGCACAATTGTATGTTGAAAAAATAACAACAAAAATTAAAATAAACGAAAAGCACTCAAATAAATACAAATTATGCATGCGTGTGTTTGATTTATTTATCCATAATATACTTATGTTTGATTTATAATTCTTATTCATTTCATCTCATTCCACAT
Organism: Calliphora vomitoria; assembly: GCA_942486065.2. Lineage (NCBI taxonomy): Eukaryota > Metazoa > Arthropoda > Insecta > Diptera > Calliphoridae > Calliphora > Calliphora vomitoria. Next base: position 6,634,162 of record OW818034.2, read on the forward strand.
TGTAGAACAGAGGTGCGCAAAAGTAAATTCTCTCACCAACACATTCAATTCTTTATTTTGTTCAGTGCACCTACAAACAAACAAATACAAAAACTGAAAAAATAAAGACAAAGTCATACACCCGTGCTCATGCGCTTTTGTACAATGTAGAATGTTGTTGTTGGGTGTGTGTGGTGTTTACGTATAATAGAGATGCTCATATGAAAACTCATTATAAACAACTCTCTCTTTATATATACCCTTGCCTCTCATGGTGATGGGTATAAAAACAAAAACAAAATACGCAAAGAAATAACCAACACACATCCACACAAACTCATTGTTGTTTTTTTTTGTCAAAGCTTGCAATAAATTGTCTTTTTGTTGATGAAATTTTCAGAGGTTGTCTCGGATTTTTGCTCATATCTCCGTTATTTATGGACGGATTTTGCTGATTTTAAATAGCAAAATTCTCGAAAGCATGTCTGACAGAATTATTGAAGATTTGGATCCCGAAGATAACTGGGGTCTTCAGAAAATTGATTTCAACAGACAGACGGACAGACAGACAGACAGACAGACAGACAGACAGACAGACAGACAGACAGACAGACAGACAGACAGACAGACAGACAGACAGACAGACAGACAGACAGACAGACAGACAGACAGACAGACAGACAGACAGACAGACAGACAGACAGACAGACAGACAGACAGACAGACAGACAGACAGACAGACAGACAGACAGACAGACAGACGGACATGGCTTAATCGACTCCGCTATCTATAAGGATCCAGAATATATATACTTTATAGGGTCGGAAAATTATATTATGGAAATTACAAACGGAATGACAAATTTATATATACCCTTCACACGAAGGTGAAGGGTATAAAAATTTGTTAATGTTTATTTTATACTTAAGTAACAATAAAAAAAAATTATAACTATTATGCATTCGGTTGGAAAATAGCCTGCAAATATTCCATATTTAGTTCTAAATTATTTCTGTAATTTAGCAGTACTTTTGCTTCTTCATCTAAGTCCCGATGTTCTACTTCCCATTGACTTCGAATGCTAGTGATGAGCGGATCTGAGGTTGCCAGTTATATATTAAATAGATCTTCATTTGTCGAATTTCGTGATGTTCGAATTTCACATCAACACTTATTAACAAGTGTTTTTTTGTGATTATCGGAAATGGAGCCGATATTCACAAAACCCAGTAGTATAATGTTTGGATACAATATATTGATCTGTATACAATTTTAGTTCGATATACATATATTTAAAATATTTATAAAGGTTAATGTGTTTTTTGGAAGTGGTCCTTATATGGGAGCTATAACCAATTATGGGCCGATCTTCATGAAATTCTCTACAGCGATTTCTATGTGCATGGGGATTATGTAAGTTGAATTTCAATCTGATACCGATTTATATAGGATATTTAAGTGTATTTAAATGATTTTCGGAAGTAAACTTTATATGGGGGCTATGGTCATATAGTACCCGATCCAAAAAGAAATTGGTCTCTAGATTTTTGTTTGCACGAAACTTAGTTGTGCTGAATTTTGTATGGATACTGCAATTCTATGGGCATTTATATACCATTGCACCATATTTTGGGAAGAAATTTGTATGGGCGCTACGAGAAATTATGGACCGATTCTTTCCATTTTTAACAGAATTTGTCCTATTATCATATAAATAATAAGTGCTGAATTTCATGGTATTCCCTGCAATTAATTTACCCAAAGTCACAAAAATCATGTAAAAATTATCAAAATTTTTGGAGGTTGTCTTACATTTTGATCCATAACCCTGGTTCTACCTATTTGATTTTGCTGATTTTCAATACTAAACTGCTTAAAAAAACTATAAACATTTTGGTATACATTTCATTAATTTTGCTTATGTGGACTTATGTTCGTTTACGTGTTTGTGAGCCTATGAATATTATCCTGCAGTATATTAACCGTTCCTAAATATTGCATTGTATTAATAATTATTTTTATGTATTTGTCGACAATATCTACGTCCCTTATTTTGATTGGTATATACCCATGATTATTCGACAAATCCTGAATGTCATGCTATCAATATTGTTGATAAGTAGAAGCTTCTATTGATGGACGTGTTTATAAACATGATAAATTCAGCAGACTGTTAAATTCAAATTGCTATTGCAAATTCGTAACTATACTATAATAGATTAGCTTCGCTAACGAAGTAGCGGCTTCATAGCTAATTATATATTCATTTTAAATAATTAGCCATCATATCTTGCAAGGCAGAGAATAAAAACTTATTATTTTTATCAATTTAAATAAATTCTGATCTTCCTTATTTAGACCAAAAGGTCATATTTTAAAATATCCCACTTTCACCCATTTAAAGTGCTCCAATTGAGCCTAAATGTATGACCGACCCCCACTCATGTTAGTGGAATCACCTGGGGGTCCCCATACACAAATATCCAAAAAAAAAAAATCACCATATTTGGCATGATATATGTATTGTGTATTTAACCCCTGCATGAATGGAATAGTTGTTAAGTAGTACATATGTACTTGCAAAGTATGTGCTTATACTTAAAAATAATGTTCATATTTTTGAGAACAACAAAATTAGCGAATATGTATCTGTTGTTATATGGCTTTATGTTTACTAGTTAAGTACAGGTTTGTTTTACGATCGCACTCTCAATATACGTGAAGAGAACATATCGAGTAACAAGCGGCAACCAAACTTCACGAGGTACTTGCAGTACTACGTGAAGTTTGGCAAATACAATTTAAATTTATTATTTTCTTCTTCATAAGAAATGGAAATAAGTTAGGCAAGTTTATAATATATTTTGTTATTTATTCACTTATGCATATTTTAAAATTGTTATTTATTAAAATTATAGAAATATATTCTTAAATCTGATATTAAATCTGTATTATTTTTTATTCGCATATACTTGCAGTACCACATGAAGAAAACATGGGCCCATATTCATAGTCAAACAATAAAGTCGGTTCTTTTTAAAAACAACTTTAAAATAAAACAAGTAACAGAGCTAAATTCGGCTGTGCCGAATCTTATATACCCTTCACCTAAGTATACATATTTACGTACATTGCCTTTACCCATGCAAAACTCTTCATATAGCAACAACAACATTCTGTTCAGTGCACCTACAAACAAACAAATACAAAAACTGAAAAAATAAAGAAAAAGTCATACACTCGTGATCATGCGCTTTTTTACTTGTCTCGTTGAGTGGACAACGGCTACTAAATTGTAAGAGCATAAGAATACGTATGATTTGATTTTGCTATGGGCTGCGCACCATTGTTGTAGAATGTTGTTGTTGGGTGTGTGTGGTGTTTACGTATAATAGAGATGCACATATGAAAACTCATTATAAACAACTCTCTCTTTATATATATTTTGATGAAATTTTCAGAGGTTGTCTCGGATTTTTGCTCATATCTCCGTTATTTATGGAGGGATTTTGCTGATTTTAAATAGCAAAATTCTTGAAAGCATGTCTGATAGAATTATTGAAGATTTGGATCCCGAAGATAACTGGGGTCTTCAGAAAATTGATTTCAACAGACAGACGGACAGACAGACAGACAGACAGACAGACAGACAAACAGACAAACAGACAAACAGACAAACAGACAGACAGACATGGCTTAATCGACTCCGCTATCTATAAGGATCCAGAATATATATACTTTATAGGGTCGGAAAATTATATTATGGAAATTACAAACGGAATGACAAATTTATATATACCCTTCTCACGAAGGTGAAGGGTATAAAAACTTCAGCTAGTTTTATATTTACAGTCGACTTTAACGTGAGAAGTATACTTTAACTTTTCTATGGTAGACCTAATGTCCACTCTTAAGTAAAGACGACTTTATTTCTCTTAAAATATACTTTATTTTTGACTATGACTATGGGCCATGATTTTTAAGGTACTTCTTTTTTTGTTGTTCACATATTACATGTTCTTTTTTTCGGTACTCTATTAACATCGGCTACTTACATGTTCGTATTTATTAAGACAACATTCTTCTCACTTCCCTACTTGTACAAATAAATACTACATTTGACAGCGAGTTTCACATATGTAGATTCTACATGTACATTCAGTGATGCTCATGCCATACAACAATTGTTTAACAAATTTACACACATTTGTTATGCTCTTTTAAAATAATTTATTCATTCATCGTTGAGCAAGCGATGAAAACACATGCGGCGGACTATCGTAATTTTTTTCAGAAATCATTAAGCATTGTTGTTGGTTGTTTTTGGACGAAGCATAGCAACACACTCGTTTCATATACAATTGAACAAAGTCAGAAATAAATAAAAAATTTAAGAGAATTTCGGTCGTATAATGTATATTTTTTCTTTTCTCAAAATTTAAATTAAATTTTTTTAATAATTTGGTTATATCTGACAAAAATTCTATATCTTAACTTTTTTTATTTTTTTCTTATTTTAAGTTTTTGACATTATGTTTGCTGGGTAGCTCTCTCACCAATACATCTTTATTTTTATTTTTGAACACCACTGATGCACAGTGGTCTAAATGCTCAATCTAGCCGGAAAAAAGTCATAACTCGCTTTTGAAAAGCCGTACCGCCATAGATTTCATCAATATACACAATCTGAGAAATTTTTTTTTATTTTTTTTTGTGTGTTTTTGTATGTACATTTTTTCTTTGTGGGTTTGTTTGAAGCCTTTAGACGACGAAACGGCTGGACCGATTTTCCTGATATTCTGACACCGTCTTTCTGTATGTGTGGAAGGAATTAAAGGCTACCTTTCATTTGAAGTGGGCGAAATGCCACACCCATCTTAAAAATAAAAATACAGCTCCTTCCTTGTAATGGATATGTTAAACTCTAAATGAAATAAAAATCAAAGAGGCAAACAGTGGCAGGCAATGTTTTAAACATTAGAAAGCTACGTATATATCAGTGGTGTTCAAAAATAAAAATGAAGATGTATTGGTGAGAGAGCTACCCAGCAACCATAATGTCAAAAACTTAAAATAAGAAAAAAATAAAAAAAGTTTTGCCAAATTATTAAATGCATATAATTTAAATGTTAAGGAAAAGAAAAAATACACATTATACGGCCGAAATTCTCTTAAATTTTTTATTTATTGCTGACTTTGTTTTTTAGTGTTCAATTGTAATTGAAAAGCGTGTGTTTGCTTTGCTTCGTCCAAAAACAAGCAACAACAATGCTTAATGATTTCTGAAAAAAATGACGATAGTCCGCCGCATGTGTTTTCATCGCTTGCTCAACGATGAATGAAGAAAAGTTTTTAAAAGAGCATAACAAATGTGTGTAAATTTTTCAAACAATTGTTGTATGGCATGATCATCACTGGTACATAAAGAAATAAACACAGATGGCGACATGGCTCTCTTAAAAAAATTCTCTTAGGCTCAGTGACGTCAACAGTGACTAAAACTGATTGTATTATATGAAAATTTTATGTGATTTATAATGGAAAAGTCAATAATTATGTTTAAAAGTTATTTATGTTTAATAAAATAAAATGTATTTTCGGTTTTATGTTATTATAAATATTTTACTTTATTAATTATCAATATTTTTTGCAATATTTTAGTCCAAGTCATTATTTTTTATATTTTCTTTTTTTTGATGTCGTACAATCTCTGAGCTCTTCATTAAGTTTTCTTATTATGAAGTACATTCTTGAACGAAAAAATACATATTTTGGACGTTGCTTTATAAGGTAGGATCTGAGGGAAACTTAAAAAACTTATTGCAGACGATTTTGATTGTTTATTATATACATTTTAATTTCTAATTAATTTTTTTATTTTTTATTTTTCACTATTTCTTTTGAAATTTCATATAAAAAGTAAGTATTTTACATTCAAAACATAAGAAAACAATCACTGTTGACGTCACGAAACAAGATTAAAAGAGTGAACTAAAATAACGGAATTGTCAATGTCGCAATTTTGTTTATTTCATTCATGCGTATATATAGATGACGACAACACAAAAACTAAAGCTTAACTCTGTTAAATTACCATTTGAAATTCTAATAGAATTTGGACATTGAACAAAAATTTCACATTTAAAACACACATGTACGTAATTGCATTTTTTATCTAAAGAAAATATACTTTATGAAAAATTTAAATAGTAGTTTTTACTCTTAGCTTTGTTATATTAATTACACCAATAAATTTTTTGTTAGTTGTTCTTATTATCTTTTCACGACAATTGCACTTGCACTGTTAAATGTCACTTGAGATATTAATTTTTTAACAGCGATTACTTGTTTTTGAAGCAATGTATCAATGCTAGTGTAAATATTTAAAGAAATAAACAATAAGATTTACGTGGGTACCTGCCGCATAGGCTTAAACCCACGGTGGTCTTAAAACCGGATAGAAACGATGCGTCTATCACCGCCATTGAATCCCTGTCATCAGGACATTATCAAAGCTGCAACATCCGGCCTGGTAATCCAGTCCAATGTATGGTCTCTGACTTCAAAAGTTCCCAGCCGATAAAAGTCAAAGTGAGTGTACTGATATCACACACTTTTGACCTCGACAGAGAACCAACCAGAACGACCAGTACATCAGAGAACGACCAGTACATCACGAATGCTACTGCCTCAATACGTTTCCTGAGCACAAACGTCAGTTGGTATCTCCTACTTTCAATGGCTCTGTTGAGTCAGCAACAGCACCTAGTAAGATACATTTGGTAGTCCGAAATTTAGCACTAGCCCAAATATCAAAAACCAACGATCTTCTCCCCGCTTTGGGTTTCAACCACAACCACTAGCGTGCTCACCGAAGTGACCTTACCAATGGTCCTACAGGACCGAAGTCCTTGGGCCATAGGAACCCCGCTATACTAAATAAGACTCTAGTCAGCTGCGAATTTAATAAATTAAATTCTTACCAGGAATGGGTTTCGTATACCTCAGAGCCCCGGTTTCGCTCGATATTTCCCCTTGAGGCATAACATCAAGGTGTGGAACTCACCCCAATGGGAGAAAGATAGGGACAGATGTGTCCAGGTTTTACGTGAGTACTAGCCGCAAAGGCCCAAACTCACGGTGCTCTTAACACCGGGTAGAAACAATGCGTCCACCATCGCCCCCATGTACGACAAAATGCCATACATGAGTACCAATTCGAAGTCATGTATTTGGACCTGAACCTCCCCCTTGGCGAGCAGCGGAGCACTATTTAAAACTCCTTCCGTTCTATGGGTCACGGCACCCGGTTGCAATGCAACTCCACACCGAGCTTACGCTATACCCGCGATTTGGGTCTATACCACAGCCACCACGAAGCTCCCCGAAGGGCCGCACCAACTGTCAGGCTGATACCGAAGTTCCAGGGGCTCCTGACACCCGTGGTACCAGAATTAGGCCTCCGGTCAGGCCTCGTAGCCGAAACTACTACCAAGTTGAACTCCAAATAGTTCGGGACTGGTCACCCAACAGCAACAGAACAGCAACATATAGACACAAAGAACAACACAAGACGTCACACACTCAACAGCCGATCTCACGAGCGACGCTTTGTGCCGCATGGTGCGACACCGGCAAGGGAATACACGAACAAACAATTACAACAATAGACAAAACCCCCTCACGGGTGGCTTACACACTTCAACACGCGAGAAAAACAACAGGTAGCAGCAACAATAGCAAAACAGCAGGGAGAAGTGCGAAGACAGTGCACTGCTGGGAGGGACAGATAACGCGTACCAGCCCCTACCAACGAACATACCCATACCTGCAAACCGGACCAGACGATGTACATTACCTGTGTGAAAGCACTTTGGCAGTTGAGCATGACACCTCGCAAGGAGTTCTGATGAGCAGAAGCGTTCCTGCCCATTTTGGGGAATCACATGCGAGAGCATGCGTTTGCGTCTATACCTAGGATTATAGCAACAGCAGCCACACCAGTAATATCGCCACGCCTGGTCATCACCGGAGCAGGAGGTGCCGTGGGAGCCCTAAAGGCCGCCGACTGCACCCCAGCCACCTTGCCACCCTCATATACATCAAGGCGCCCCTTTAATCGGGCGTTATCTGCAATGACGCCAAAAAGCAGCATTTTAAAACTGCTGGAGTGTTCCAAGACACCCTTGGCCAGCTCGGCACCAACACCAACTCACGCAGAGCCGCAATAACCGCCTTCATTTGGCCAACTACTCCAGTGTCCATAACTTGTGGCCTCTTACGTTCTCGCACCCTCTTAAGGCTGGAACCGGATGCAACGTCCGACACCACCATAAAAGTAGCAGCACCAACACCAGCAGCAGGAGCATCAGCAGGAGCAGCATCAACGGTAGCAGCAGCAGTAGCGGCGGCAGCAGCACGTTTGGCCTTAGGGGGTCCAACCTTAAACCTCTTGACGTCTTTCTCCATCTCTGTGCTTGAGAGCTCACTCTCCGTATGACGGAAAATACGTCCGCCCGACGGTGGAAGCCCCCTTTCGCCGCCTTCAGTCGTAGTGACATTCGACGCGTCACCCTCCGCCCTCGGTCTCTCGCCCCTCTTTTTGCCCGCAAGCGGCATATCAACCGATATACCCTAAAACGGTCAGAAATTACCCAAAAAGAACGAGAAAAACAATCAAAGAAAATTGGAAAAAATGTCCAATTAAAAAGAATACCCCTACTATTCCCCGCAAAAAATGCGCACCGATGCACTGCATTACCAATTATCAACTCAATCAACACAACTAACACCTAGTAACTACACAAACCACACTAGTGGCAACACCGTCTCACTCACCCGTCAGGCAACACCTCAACCAGCCGCCGGAGTTTGGCTTTGAGACACCTTGCCAGCGGAGTCTCAACTTTTGTTTATTTGTATACACACGCACTGTACACAAATATCACACACGTTTCAATGACTATAGACCGATTTTTAATCCGTCTATATCATTGACATCCGTCAACCGATTTCAAAAACCGATATATTTCAGAAATCCAAAGAGCCCCAGCTTTTAAATGCACTATCGCTCACTTCACTATTTTAACTTTTCAAATAACACCCGAAACTTACGCCTAGAAAAACACGTTTAACGTGATTACCTGCCGCAAGGGCCCAAACTCACGGTGCTCTTAACACCGGGTAGAAACAATGCGTCCACCATCGCCCCCATGTACGACAAAATGCCATACATGAGTACCAATTCGAAGTCATGTATTTGGACATGAACCTCCCCCTTGGTGAGGAGCGGAGCACTATTTAAAACTCCTTCCGTTCTATGGGTCACGGCACCCGGTTGCAATGCAAATCCACACCGAGCTTACGCTATACCCGCGATTGGCCTACCCGCGACACAGCCACCACGAAGCTCCCCGAAGGGCCGCACCAACTGTCAGGCTGATACCGAAGTTCCAGGGGCTCCTGCACCCGTGGTACCAGAATTAAGTCTCCGGTCAGGCCTCTTAGCCGAAACTACTACCAAGTTGAACTCCAAATAGTTCGGGACTGGTCACCCAATAGCAACAAAACAGCAAACATACAGCATCATAAAGAAACAAAGAACAACACAAGACGCCACACACTGATCGGCCGCTCTCACGAGCGACGCTTTGTGCCGCATGGTGCGACACCGGCAAGGGAATACACGAACGAACAATTACAACAATAGACAAAACCCCCTCACGGGTGGCTTACACATTTCAACACGCGAGAAGAAAAAACAGGTAGCAGAAACAACAGCAACACAGTAGGGAGAAGTGCGAAGACGGTGCACTGCTGGGAGGGACAGATAACGCGTATCAACCCCTACCAACGAACATACCCATATCTGCAAACCGGACCAGACGATGTACACTAACTGTGCAAAAGCACTTTGACAGTTGAGCACCACCACAAATAGTCACATCAGGAGTTACCTCCGCTAACGTACAGTCCTCCTACGATTGAATACGCCACTTGCGTATTCACCTAATTTTCTAAGCGTCCGACTGTCCTCTAGAGCCATACTGCAATCCCATCCCCCCTCTGAATGATATATCCCCATATCATCCAAACTCCTAATATCACTATAAAGTGAACACCCCGTAAGTACATGTAACCAGTCCTCCGTCCCTTGTCCACAAATATAGTCCGGCGAATCCGACAGACCCCTTTTATGCAAAAATGCATTCAAGGAGCCATATCCGGTCAGTATAAAACCCAAACCCAAGCAGTTCATTCTCTCACCCATCGTAATTCCCAGATACTTGACCTGAGTCACATATCTGAGAATAACGTCGCCATATCGAACTACCGGAGGACGCGATCAAACGCACCCTTAAAATCAACAAATATGCCAAGGATATATTTGCTCGCAGAGTTTGCAACACTAGACTTGACATGGTGACACGCGTCCTCAACAGATTTCCCCTCCTTAAATCCGAACTGAAACTCAGAAGCCACCTCATTGTAGCACCTAACAACGTCGAGAATATTCTGCAAGGTTCCAGCATTGCCCTCAAGGACGACATTTACCGGGCCGCCACTAGCCTTCCAAGGGCTAGTCACCAGACAAACGTTCCGCTTAAAGACCTCCTCAGGCATCTTCTGCTTCAGATTCATCTCGTACACCTCCGTCATAAATAAAGTGGGACCAACCTCATTCCGCACCTTGTCGACGCCCCGTTAACACGTTCATTTTCTGCCACCAACCTCATTAACAGCACCTCGTACTTGGAGCACTGCTGCAGCACACGGCGCTCGAGTTGCGGCTCTACACCATCAGCGAGAACTATAGCAGTCATCTCATTCGTCACCGCTTTCAGTTCCTCGATACTGACGTCGGGATTCTCCCTCATCGAGGCGCTCCTCCTCCTCAAACGAGGTCTCCTGCCACCAGGAACCTCCTCCTCACTCACCATGTCCTCAGTGACAGTCATCGCTTCCACATCATTAAACGTCGCCGTAGGCATGGTAATGGAGGTCGGTTCCATATTGGATGGGGCCTGCACCTTCTCTAACACCTCCTTCGATGAGAAGCCCTTTCTTCCCCTTGACCACCACCGACCACGTCTTCACAGGCTTTGGCACAACTGCAACCGGAGCAGCAACAGTAGCCACACCAGTAACACCGCCACGCCTGGTCATCACCGGTGCGGGAAGTGCCATGGGAGCACCCTCGTATACATCAAGGCGCCCCAATGTGGGGCCGACCTCTTTCTGCACCTACTCTACCACCTCCTTCGATGAGACGCCCCCTTGACCACCACCAACCACGTCTCCACAGGCTTTGGCACAACTGCAACCGGCGCAGCAACAGCAGCTACACCAGTAACACCGCCACGCCTGGTCATCACCGGAGCAGGAGGTGCCACGGGAGCCCTAAAGGCCGCCGACTGCACCCTAGCCACCTTGCCACACTCGTATACCAGCAAAGTACACTGCGTTATCGACCGGAAGTGAACCGTATTACCAATGCAGTTTTGCACTGTCTTACCAATGCGGTTTCCAGTACCTTATCAATTTACCGACCAACCGTATTACCCGCACCTTATTACGCGAACCGTATTACCGTCTCACTCACCCGTCAGGCAACACCACAACCAGCCGCCAGAGTTTGGCCTTGAGACACCTCGTCAGCGGAGTCTCAACTTTTGTTTACTTATATTTGTATACACACACGCACTATATACAAATATCACACGCGTTTCAATGTTCATAGGCCGATTTTTCATCCGTATATATCTTTGACATCCGTCAACCGATTACAAAAATACATATATTTCCAAAATCCCAAGAATCCCAGCTTTTAAATGCACTATCGCTCACTTCACTATTTTAACTTTTCACAAGAAAAATAACACCCGAAACTTACGCTTAGAAAAACACGTCTGTTCAGCTCAACGTAAAACGTACAATGTGCAGATAAGGACAGAAAGCGTGTCTAAGATTTATGTGAGTACGGTAGTCTTAACAAAGGATAGAAACGATGCGTCTATCATGAATGCTACTGCCTCAATACATTTCCTGAGCACAAACACCAGTTATTATCTGCTACTTTCAATGGCTCTGTTGAGTCAGCAACATCACGTAGTAAGATACATTTGGTAGTCCGAAAATTAGCACTAGCCCAAATATCAGTTCAACGATTTTTTCCCCGGTTTGGGTTTCAGCCACAACCATATCGTACTTCACCGAAGTGACCTCAACAACGGTCCTACAGGACCAAAGTCCCCACTATACTAGATAAGACGCTAGTCAGCTGCGAATTTAATAAATTAAAGTCTTACCAGGAATGAGGTCCGTGCGACAAAATGCCATACATGAGTACCAATTCGAAGTCATGTATTTGTATTGGTACCAGAATTAAGCCTCCGGTCAGGGCTGGTAGCAAACATACAGCAACATAAAATAACAAAGAACAACACAAGACGCCATACACTGAACAGCCGCTCTCTCGAGCGACGCTTTGTCCTTCATGGTGCGACACCGGCAAGGGACGACACGAACAAACAATTACAACAATAGACAAAACACCCTCACGTGTGGCTTAGCTGTGCAAAAGCACTTTGGCAGTTAAGCACCACCACAAATAGTCACATCAGGAGTTACCTCCGCTAACGTACAGTCATCCTAGTATTGAATACGCCACTTGCTTATTCACCTAACCTTCTAAGCCCTACTGCAATCCCATCCTCCATCTGAATGATATATCCCCATATCATCCAAACTCCTAATATCACTATAAAGTGAACACCCCGTAAGTACATGTAGTCCTCTGTTCCTTGTCCACAAATACAGTCCGGCGAATCTGACAAACCCCTTTTATGCAGAAATACATTCAAGGAGCCACGTCCGGTCAGTATAAAACCCAAACTCAAGCCGAAGCCAAAGTTCGGGCGTTCCCTAACAAGTAGCGTCCCGTATAAACTCGTGAGTGACCCGCCCGTTGTTGCTGTTCGTCCAGCGTGAACACCACCTTGAAACAAGGTGATCATCAAGCAGGAGTTTCGTCCGTCTTGAGTCCAACCCTACCACGTCAGAAGCAGAAATCCAGTCATGACCAAGAAGTGGCAACCCCTTCTTGACTTTAAAAGCAATACCACGCCGTATTACTTCCAAGTCAAGGGGAGTCGCACCCAGCAGGACCTGAAAGGCATCCGTTGAGACCGTATGGCAAACTGGCATGTAAGCCAGCATTGCAACTCTCTGACAAGTCAGTGACTTTTTCCGGCCCATAACAGACATAACTGTTTCATACAATACGGACGAGCCAAACGCTGCACAAGCAACGAAAAGACCATCATATATGGTACGCACAGCACGTCCGCCAAGACCCCAGTTACTTCTAAGGATGGGTCTGATGGTACTTGCAACGATAGTCAGCTTTTCTCGAACGACAGAGAGATGAACCAAGAAGTTCATTCTCTCAGTCTATGCACCATCATCATTTCCAGCACTTTTCCAAGTACCAGAAGGAGGCTGATGCGCCGATATGAGCGAAGATCACTCCTCACCTTATCGGGCGACTTCAGGAGCACAACAACTTTAGCCTGCTTCCAAGCCTCAGGGAAATAGCTCTCACCGATAACCTCCCAAAGACTGACTCCAGATATTCAGGTATGGCCTTCCAGATGCTTTTACACATTTCTCCAGTTATACCATCAATACCCGGAGACTTCCTATTTTTGACACGGTATATGCTATCATCAACTTCCATTCTCTCCAGTGGCGGAGGACCAACAATCTCCCCATAGGGAAGACGATCAGCTGATTCCGCCTCCGGAAAGAAAGTCTCAAGCAAGGCGTCCGTGCATTGCCTCCATGTCAGCAGCGTAGTGTCACCAACCAGAAGACCCGACAAGTCCGTCTGTTGCGTATATCCCTAGGATTATAGGTGAACTACTATCCAGTAGTAGTACCGAATCCATGTACCCTAAATAGGGTTCAAGAGGCCCCCCAAACCTACAGTAGATGCTTATCAGTAGCATTCTACCAAAACCGCCCTCCACGCTAACGCAGACTCCCCAATCACCCCTACTTACAACCGTACAGTTAATGTTACTGTCCTTTTTTATAAATACCCCCGGTAGACCACTGATGTGACCATCCGTGGTATACGGCTCCTGCACGAGTGCAAAAGTCGCATTCAGGTTGCACATCGCCTGACCTAGTTCGCAGATCACCGAGTTTGCCCGCTGGCAGTTAAGCTGCAAAATCTTTATATCCGTACCCTACATTTTAATGGCGTGCGTTCACCCTGGCTACAATGGCGCTATAAATCGGGCACGCTGCAGACATCATAAAATGCCCAGCTGGAAGCCCCTTAAATGCACAGTTCCTACATCTCACCTCGTTCTGGCAGCGTGAGGCTAAGTGGCCGCCCACGCCACAAAAGCGACAGACGTCAGAGGTCATCGTGCAGTCCCGTACCATGTGGTCGAAACCCAGGCATCTAAAGCAGCTGGGGACTGCATCGTGTCGTCGCACCGTAAAAGAAATCCACTTGATGTAGCACCTACCAATGTCGAGCAACTTCTGCAAAGTACCAGCATTGCCTCAGATTCATTTTGTACACCTCCGTCATAAATTCATCCGGGGTAATCTCCGGATGAACTCGCTGTACGACGATCCTCGGTCCGAGCTTGTCGCTCATCGATACCTCCAACCCAACCTCACCGAACTTGGCATTCTTCGCACTTTCTCCTTTTCCGCTACCGACGGGGTCCGAATAACCGTTCCGCCATCTTGCATAGGCCGCAGCTCATGAACCCAAACGCCCAGCGTGGGGCCGACCTCCTTCTCTACCTTCCTCATCACCTCCTTAGAGGTTGCACCACCCTTACCGCGAACAACTACCGACCAGGTCTCAACTGGCTTCGCTACCGCCGGATTGACAGCCGCAGAAGTAGCAGCCACAGCTACCGGTGCCCGGGCAATATGCCGGGGAGCAGGCAACACTGGTGGCGGCATTTGGGTGGACCAAACAGTATCCAAACGTCCCCTGAGCCGCTCATTCTCCAGCATGAGACGCACAAGCAACGCCTCATATCTCGAGGAGACGTCTATTGCCCTCTTGTCGAGCACCACGTCGACACCTGGCTCCAACATGAGCTCCGTAAGTTCTCTAGTGACCTCCTTCAGCTCCCTCACATAATCATCTTCCTCCTCGACTTCTTGGTAATGTTGTCATCAGCAGACCCAATCACCATCACCCAGAAACAGCAGCAGCACGCTTTGTCTTGGGAGACCCCGGCTTAAACTGCTTACCCCCTGAGTCCTCCATCTCCGTACTGGACGCCTCGCTTTCCGTATGCCGCACCTTAGATGCTACAATTGGAGGCGCAGCACGCACGTCGTCAGTGGTGACATCAGACGCATCACCCTTTGGCTTCGGATTCTCGCCCTTCCTCTTACCAGCCGGAGGCATGATAAATCACAAATATCAACAAAAAATCATTAAATAAGAAAAACAAGTAAAAAATACAGAAAAAATTCCACTAGAAATTTCTCTTCTCCCCAAACTGCATACTAATTCTGCAAAAAATGCAAAAACCGAGGAATAGCCTTAATACTCTGTACACAAATTGGCAACACAGCAAAGGCACCAGCCAATTAGCTAAGTCACAAACCACTTAGTCAATACGCAAACAGCAAATTGCCAACTCAAAACCGGAAGTGGTTATTCGAGGCACCAACCTTAGCCGAGACGGAAATCGCCGAGACACAAACCAGAAATGTTTGGCCCGGACACAAACCCACTTAGTGGATACACACACCCACTTAGTGGATACACACACCCGCTTAGTGGATACACATACCCACTTAGTAGTTACACCAACCCGCTTAGTGGCAGCACCGAAACGCTCACCCGTCCGTATGGCAACACCACAACCAACCGCCGGAGTTTGGCCTTGAGACACCTTGTCAGCGGAGTCTCAACTTTTATTACAACACACACGCACTAGTATACTAATATACACGTTTATAATTTTTGTACACCAATTTTCTAATCCGCCTATATCATAAGCATCCGCCAACCGATTTATAAAATTTGTATACAGTCCGATTCTATAGAGTCCAAGGTTTGAAACACACTATCGCTCGTTATTAAATTCGCACTATTCACTCCGAAATTACGCACCGAAAAAACCGGTGCGTCCACCATCGCCCCCATGTACGACAAAATGCCATACATGAGTACCAATTCGAAGTCATGTATTTGGTCACCCAACAGCAACAAAACAGCAAACATACAGCAACATAAAGAAACAAAGAACAACACAAGATGCCACACACTCAACAGCCGCTCTCACGCGCGAGAAGAACAACAGGTAGCAGCAGCAACAGCAAAACAGCAGGGAGAAGTGCTACGGCGGTGCACTACTGGGAGGGACAGATAACGCGTATCAGCCCCTACCAAGGAACATACCCATACCTGCAAACCGGACCAGACGATGTACACTACCTGTGCGAAAGCACTTTGGCAGTTGAGCACCACCACAAATAGTCACATCAGGAGTTACCTCCGCTAACGTACAGTCCTCCTACGATTGAATACGCCCCTTGCGTATTCACCTAACCTTCTAAGCGTCCGACTGTCCTCTAGAGCCCTACTGCAATCCCATCCTCCCTCTGAATGATATATCCCCATATCATCTAAACTCCTAATATCACTATAAAGTGAACACCCCGTAAGTACATGTAACCAGTCCTCCATCCCTTGTCCACAAATACAGTCCGGCGAATCTGACAGAAATGCATTCAAGGAGCCATGTCCGGTCAGTATAAAACTCAAACTCAAGCCGAAGCCAAAGTTCGGGCGTTCCCTAACAAAAGTAGCGTCCCGTATAAACTCGTGAGTGACCCGCCCGTTGTTGCTGTTCGTCCAGCGTGAACGCCTCCTTGTAACAAGGTGATCGTCCAGCAGGAGTTTCGTCCGTCTTGAGTCCAACCCTACCACGTCAGAAGCAGAAATCCAGTCATGACCAAGAAGTGGCAACCCCTTCTTGACTTTAAAAACAATACCACCCCGTATTACATCCAAGTCAAGGGAAGCCGCACCCAGCAGTACCTGAAGGGCATCCCTCGAGACCGTATGGCATACTGGCATGCAAGCCAGCATTGCAACTCTCTGACAAGTCAGTGACTTTTTCCGGCCCATAATAGACATAACTGTTTCATACCATACGGACGATTCAAACGCCGCGCAAGCAACGAAAAGACCATCATATGTGGTACGCACAGCACGATGCCGGGTTTCTCCCTCATCGAGGCGCTCCTCTTCCTCAAACGAGGTCTCCTGCCACCAGGAAACTCCTCCTTACTCACCATGTCCTCAGTGACAGTCATCGCTTCCACATCATTGAACGTCGCTACAGCAGCAGCAGCAGATGCAGCGGCCCTCTTAGCCTTCTGCGAGCCAGGTTTCGAGCATGTCGTCCTCCGCCTCGCTATCAGTGTGGCGCACCTTAGGTACACCAGCTGGCGGCGCGTGTCGAGTATCATCGATAGCAGTATCCGAAGCATCACCCTTTCGGCTTCTCACTCTTCTTTTTAACAGCTGGAGGCATGGTAATGGAGGTCGGTTCCATATTGGGTGGGGCCTGCACCTTCTCTAACACCTCCTTCGATGAGAAGCCCTTCTTCTCCTTGACCACCACCGACCACGTCTTCACAGGCTTTGGCACAACTGCAACCGAAGCAGCAACAGTAGCCACTCCAGTAACACCGCCACGCCTGGTCATCACCGGTGCGGGAGGTGTCATGGGATCCCTTAAGACCAGCCGACTGCACCCAAGCCACCTTGCCACCCTCGTATACATCAAGGCGCCCCTTCATCCGCTCGTTTTCAGCAATAACGCCAAAAAGCAACGCCTCAAACCTACTGGAGTGTTCCAAGACACCCTTGGCCAGCTCAGCACCAACACCGTCAGCCATCACCAACTCCAGCAATGCCGGCCCCACCCAATGTGGGGCCAACCTCCTTCTGCACCTACTCTACCACCTCCTTCGATGAGACGCCCTTCTTCCCCTTGACCACCACCGACCACGTCTCCACAGGCTTTGGTACAACTGCAACCGGAGCAGCAACAGTAGCCACACCAGTAACACTGCCACGCCTGGTCATCACCGGAGCAGGAGGTGCCACGGGACCCCTAAAGGCCGCCGACTTCACCCCAGTCCTCCGTCCCTTGTCCACAAATACAGTCCGGTGAATCTCACAGACCCCTTTTATGCAAAAATGCATTCAAGGAGCCATGTCCGGTCAGTATAAAACTCAAACTCAAGCCGACGCCAAAGTTCGGGCGTTCCCTAACAAAAGTAGCGTCCCGTATAAACTCGTGAGTGACCCGCCCGTTGTTGCTGTTCGTCCAGCGTGAACGCCACCTTGAAACAAGGTGATCGTCCAGCAGGAGTTTCGTCCGTCTTGAGTCCAACCCTACCACGTCAGAAGCAGAAATCCAGTCATGACCAAGAAGTGGCAACCCCTTCTTGACTTTAAAAACAATACCACGCCGTATTACATCCAAGTCAAGGGAAGCCGCACCCAGCAGGACCTGAAGGGCATCCCTCGAGACCGTATGGCAAACTGGCATGCAAGCCAGCATTGCAACTCTCTGACAAGTCAGTGACTTTTTCCGGCCCATAACAGGCATAACTGTTTCATACCATACGGACGAGCCAAACGCTGTACAACCAACGAAAATACCATCATTATGCAGAAATGCATTCAAGGAGCCATGTGCGGTCAGTACAAAAACCAAACTCAAGACAAAATCAAAGTTCGGGCTTCCCTAACAAAAGTAGCGTCCCGTATAAACTCGTGAGTGACCCGCCCGTTGTTGCTGTTCGTCCAGCGTGAACGCCACCTTGAAACAACGTGATCGTCCAGCAGGAGTTTCGTTCGTCTTGAGTCCAACCCTACCACGTCAGAAGCAGAAATCCAGTCATGACCAAGAAGTGGCAACCCCTTCTTGACTTTACAAGCAATACCACTCCGTATTACACCCAAGTCAAGGGGAGCCGCACCCAGCAGGACCTGAAGGGCATCCGTTGAGACCGTATGGCAAACTGGCATGCAAGCCAGCATTGCAACTATCTGACAAGTCAGTGACTTTTTCCGGCCCATAACAGACATAACTGTTTCATACCACACGGATGAGCCAAACGTTGCACAAGCAACGAAAAGACCATCATATATGGTATGCACAGCACGTCCGCCAAGACCCCAGTCACTTCTAAGAATGCGTCTGATACTACTTGCAACGATAGTCAGCTTTTCTCGAACCACAGAGAGATGAGCCAAGAAGTTCATTCTCTCACCCATCGTAATTCCCAGATACTTGACCTGAGTCACATATCTGAGACTAACGTCGCCATATCGAACTAGCGGGGGACGTGACCGCGATAAGCTGCCTTTCAACAACATCATCAAAGTTTTCTCCCTCGATACCTCAACCCCGACACTGTTCCCTCACGCATGGCCTGCTCACCCTTTCTCTCCAGTTCAGCATGAGACTGACCTTCGATTAAGATGAGCAAGTCATCCGCGTACGCACAGAGTCGGCAAGACGCCGCCAGAGACCTCAACAAGGGATCCATCATTATGTTCCAAATAAATGGACCACATATAGACCCCTGAGGACAGCCCCTGGCAACATCCCTGCAAACAGTATCGTTGGCACCTACCACAACAGCTTTTCTACCGCTGAAGTAACTACTCCATAGGGAGAGCTCCCGACAGCCAACTAAACATAGTCTATCGAGAACCTCTCTCCAAGAGAGATAATCAAACGCACCCTTAAAATCAACAAATATCCCAAGGACATATTTGCTCGCAGAATTTGCAACACTACGCGTCCTCAACAGATATCCCCTCCTTAAATCCGAACTGAAACTCAGAAGCCACCTCATTGTAGGACTCACGCAGTCTATACACCATCATCCTTTCCAGCACTTGTCCAAGTACCGGAATGAGGCTGATTCCCCGATATGAGCGAGGATCGCTCCTCACCTTATCGGGCGACTTTTGGAGCACAACAACTTTAGCCAGCTTCCAAGCCTCAGGGAAATAGCCCTAACTGATACACCTTCCAAAGACTGACTCCAGATATTCAGGTATGGCCTTCCAGATGCTTTTACACATCTCTCCAGTTATACCATCAATACCCGGAGACTTCCTATTTTTGACACGGTATATGCTATCATCAACTTCCATTCTCTCCAGTGGCGGAGGACCAACAATCTCCCCATAGGGAAGACGATCAGCCGATTCCGCCTCCGGAAAGAAAGTCTCAAGCAAGGCGTCCGTGCATTGCCTCTATGTCAGCAACGTAGTGTCACCAACCCGAAGACCCGTCTACCCCTAAGGATACGGTAAACCTTACCCCAGGGGTCATCCCTATTGTCCTGTACGAAAGTACGCCACTCGTCCTCCTTCACACTCACGATTCTGTCCTTGTAGGCACAAGGCAGCAAGTTATCTAGAGTTCAACCATAATAACGATCTTGCGATCG
The DNA here is from genome assembly GCA_942486065.2 of Calliphora vomitoria. Taxonomy (NCBI): domain Eukaryota; kingdom Metazoa; phylum Arthropoda; class Insecta; order Diptera; family Calliphoridae; genus Calliphora; species Calliphora vomitoria. Next base: position 6,654,680 of record OW818034.2, read on the forward strand.
CTTGGTTTTAGCCTAATAAAAGCATACGTCCTAAACGTCCGTATTTATATTGCATGTATTAGCTCTAGAATTAACACAGTTATCCAAGTAACTGTTAACGATCTAAGGAACCTGCAGAACAAAATGAAGCCGATGAATCTCCCGCTCTAGTATATTAAAAAGATCCTGTCATCAGATCCTACAATATATATGAAGAACATACCGATGGTTGATCCAACACTAAATTTATCTACAAACCTGCACCACAATATCAATAAAATGACAATGAAAATGAAGAGAGGATACGAGTGTCCGCTTCTACAGAAATACCAAAAGCCGAAATCATGAAGCAAATTGAAAAGTCAGTTATAAAATATATGAAGGAATTGGAAGCAGAAGGCAAGATTATTGCAGTTCCTCAAAATCAAGAGCCCAAAACCTATTTCAAAGTCATAACATTTCCAGGAAGTGATGAGAAACGTATAGCTTCTACAACAATTAAGCCAACCAAATATATTTCCTCCTCTAGCTGTAGCTATCAAGAACCTTATAAATATTTGGCATCTCATGCAATCTCATCTACCCAAAAGTACCATAAAAATGCACCTCCTAAGTCCAATTATCAGAATGAAAACGAAAATGCATATCAAACAGCTACCAACGATGTAGCCGAATTAACACCAAATGTTGAATTTATATACAAAATAAAAACAAAGGCACCCTTACATACCGCCACAGTAAAAACTGTATCAAAACCTTATAATTTACCCATTAAATCGTACGAACAATTTCATCATTCACATGCATTAAAGAATTTAGAGGAATTTGATCTTTCTCACGTAGTTACAACACCGGATCCAGAAGAACAGCAAAGTGCTTCCTCCAACAAACCGAACAAATTGTATTTCAATTCAGAAATCTATCATGACATTAATTCATTCCAATGCTAGTTATGAGCAGCAACAACCTCGAAGTCATAAATATAAACCTCTAGAATTTGAATAGTTATAATCCTAAATTTAACAAGAATCCAGAGGGCTATGGATATCAACAGTCCTATAAAACACATCTAACAAACCAACATGCTCCAGGTAAAAGATGTAAGCGTGGTGGTTCCCCTCATCCAAGCGCGAACAAAAAGTCAACACATCGTGTTTCCTTAAACGATTATGAAGCTAATGTTGCTCTTCGTCCACCACCAAAAAATTAAACAATTATTTTAATAGCCAACGAAAAATGAAGTCCTCAAGAATTTTTCTTTACTTATTTATAATTAATTCTTTTAAAATACTCAAAGTTGTGCTAAAATATTAAATTTTAAACAATTACTATTGTTTAATTGTACAATAATTTTAAATGATATTAAAAGTGTCTTGTTTATTTTTAATAATTTTTATATACAACTAGCTTGACCCGGTGCGCTTCGCTACCCCCGTCGTAGTCTATGTTGGAAATTTCAATAAAATCGTTTCGGCCGTTTAGTAATTATTGTTTAAAAACAAAAGGTACCAATTTTACCCGTTTTTCCCTCTTTTTATCCCTTTCTGGTCCAAGTGTTGAACAAATTTTTGGCCTATTGACGCTTCCAAGTAAGGGTCTATCTACGTTCCAAATTTCAATAAAATCGGTTCAGCCGTTTAGGCGTGATGCTCAAACAAACAAACAAACAAACTTACAAAGACATTTATATATTTATATAGATAGTAGCATGTGTTTTATTTTTACATTAATCCGGAAAGACCATCACCAAAAGAAGGTATTGTTATACAAACATCATGAATGTATGATATTATTTGCGAACAAATCTCTAGTAATAACTTTAGATTGTTATCAAATATTCCGTATCATTAAAATATCCATTTTATTTACAGCATTGGCAAGGGTATATACATATAAGTTTGACATTGAAGTATATACATTTTGGATCATTGTAGAAAGCGATATCAATATAGTTATGTCCATCTGACCACCTGTATAAATACGAAATTAGAAGATCGTTTTAAGGCCATAAAAGGGCACTGTGAATGATAAAATATCTAAGAAAATTAACTAAAAGTGTAAAAAAATATGAATACAGCGAAATATTTAAACATTAATATGCAATTTTGTAAAATTAAATGTAATAATGTTAAATAATTTAACAGAAAACACATTTAAGATAACAAAAAATGTATTTAAGATGCAGTAATATTTAAACGCAAAATATATTGGGCGTATGACTTAAAAATGCGTGATTTTATCAAATGTTTGAAACATTTGTACAATATGGAAAAAGTGTGGAACTCTACAAGTATAGAGCATTTATACAGTCCAAATGACTACATAGGAAAAAGCCTATGGTAATTCCAAAATTACTTCTGCACTTCAATCATGCATTTTTCAATGATATGGGATGTCTTTCTCCAAGATGGTAAGCGCATCATACCATTATCTATAAGTGCAATAAATTAGACGGCATATGTGGAGGTCTGGTAGCATGTTACTCCATTTTTTGTAAAATTAAAACAACTAAAAACTAATATATCTGCAATTAAACGAACCAATCCATAAAAATATATTATATACTCAAGTTAAAGATTGACCCTTACAATTTCACGATCAAATAACAATTGAAACTATAATTCGGACATTATTCCATATTATCCAGCTAAATTTTTCTGGTAAATTGGCAGTACGAATGCTAATTTTACTTTAAAGAAGCTGCTGCCCATAATTGGGAGCAAATATATTGAAAAATTTAAGCAAATTTGGTAGAAATTATACCAGAATGGATTTTTAAGCTTGCTAAGGGTAAGGAAGACTATGTCCAAAACAAATTTATTTACTACGATTATAATTATTAAAAAATCCTTAATAAAAATATAAATTTGTTAAATAAATCTAGTATTTAATGTATTTTTGATCTACTTATTTGGCGATTTAATTGGAAATATAGTTTCTTAAATTTAAATATTATCTATACCAATGATGACATGCAGTGTATTACTAAAATCTATTGTAATAAGTTTAATGTCTTAACATTTTTAGCATATTCTAGCACATTATTAGACGTCCTACATCACAACCTGCATCAAATTTCCCGTTTAAGGTACCGTAATTATTTTTGAAATTGAAACAGAGTATGTTTTTAATGAATTTTAAAACTAATAATTTTTGATTAAGACAAATAAATGGCTAAATTAATTATTTGTACTGATTTTTTGTTGCCCGAATTTGTTTTTCTTTATTTATGTTGTACGAAAACAATACATATCCTATGGATTTGGAAAATGCCAAACCAGAACTGCCTCAATCACCAATCGCAGAGGACATTCATAAACAATATTCGCAACACAAAGAACTTTATGAAATACTAAGGGCTGAAGTGTCAATAAAAATACAATTTTAGATGAAAATCGAGTAAGTAATTATATTAATTGTTTAATTCTTTATACTTTTCAAAGATTAAAGTAATGCATATGCAACTAGTATTACTTCACAATGCTATATATGCTTATTATTCCGGTAATGCCACAGCTCTAGAAACAACATTGAAACAATTTAATATAAAGGTAGATCTTATAGCCACATATTATAAAATAAATCTATCACATATTTTTAAATATTTTCGGCTTAAATCTTCTAAATCTGTAACAGGGTCTTGGCTGGAACAGTAGTAATTCTGTTGTGTATTTGCATCACTATAAATATTCCCTAAATAAAACCAAAGTATCTTTCTCCTGTCCACTTGCATATTCTTATGGTTATTTAACTAAAATAAGAAAAAAAAGTAAAAGAGATATATTCGGCTGGGCCGAATCTTATATACCCTTCACCAAACTATACTTCAAAATAAAAATTTTTAGGTAATTTTCCAGTTGTTTTTTTTTTCATTTTTATGTAAATATTTTTTTAAATTTTAAATTTTTTTTTAATTAAAATTTTTTTATTTTTAATATTTAGCGAAAAAAACTTTTGGTGAAAAAAAAAATCTGGTTAAAAATTTTTCCCGATTTTGACCCATTGTAGGTCCAACTTACTATGGTCTTTTATACGTCGTTGCAAAGGTCTTTGAAATATCTATCATTAGATATCCATATTGTCTATATTAATGACTTAGTAATCCAGATATAGGTCAAAAAATAGGTAAAAAATCGAGGTTGTCCTGGTTTTTTTCCTTATATCTCAGCCATTTGTGGACCGATTTTGCTGGGTTTTTTAGGAAAATTATTACAAAACAACACATAAAACTAAAACAATGCGAATTCATATGTTTGTGCAGTATTGTATTTTATATATTGGCTCCCTATTGTAACGATCAAAGCAATATTATGGCTCATTTAGCAAAGAAAGGCATCGTGTGAATACCGTATAACAAATTGTATGAAATTCGAGTCTACAAGTAAGTTTTAAAATGTTCAATTTGGAATCAATAACAAATACTTATAATATTATGATTTTACAGAGGAATTTTACGCTTGTTTATGTCCAAGGAATTATTTTGTTTCGATACCTTCAACAATGATTTGGCACTGTTTCCAGATGAGCACTAAGCATTGTAAAAATGTATTGCTGAACTTAAAGATTGTTTAAAAGAACATGTAAGTAATTAAAGCCCAGATTTTTTAGTTATTTTATAAATAATTTAATAATTATGTTTCCTTTACAGAACATACGCATCATTGGCATGCATTACTCCCGTTTGAATTTAAAACGTAGTATGCGTGAATAGCTTATGTCCAAGTGATACTATACGCGTTAAGATTGATCTTCGTGCTGAAATTATCAACTTTACCGTTAAGAAGAGTCCCGGATGATTATTTTAGACATTATCCGAAAGAAAAGGCACAAGGCATACACTACGGTTATTGGCGTGATCATCCCCATGATAAGAAAACTTTACTGGTGGCCCGTAATGATGCCTCTAAAAGTCATAAATTGTTTTTTGTGTCCGGAAATGCGTTTGGTGCCTTTTGGAAAAGGATTTTCAAGGTACACACTTTACAGCGGCTACTGTAAACAAAAAGAACATGTATGTACTTAATGCCTAGATTTTTTAGTAATTTTATAAATCATTTAATAACTATTACGATTCCTTTACAGATCATTCGCATCATTGCCATGTATTACTATCGTTTGAATTTGAAAAGTAGTATGCGAATAGCTTATGTCCAAGTGATATTATACGAGTTAAGATTGATCTTCGTGCTGAAATTATCTACTTTAACATTAAGAAGAGTGCTTAGGATGTATTGAATGCGTGGTATAAGCATGTCAGTCTTAATCAACATCCCTGTTGTCCTGTACGAAAGACTGGCTCCAGGTATTCAGGTATGGCCTTCCAGATGCTTTTATACATCTCTCCAGTCATACCATCAGTACCCGGAGACTTCCTACCTTTGACACGGTATATGCTATCATCAACTTCCATTCTCTCCACCGAAATGCGTTAGCATAGTTATCCCAATCGACGTCGCGTAGTTTCCACTTGCATGGCAAGTACGTCCCGTTCGTTGCCCGTTGGTGGAAAACCACAATCTCTCTGATGAGCAGAAGCATTCCTGCCCATCTTGGCATTCCTGGAAGCATGCGTTTGCGTCTATCCCTAGGATTATAGGTGAACTACTATCCAGTAGTAGTACCGAATCCATGTACCCTAAATAGGGTTCAAGAGGCCCCCCAAACCTACAGTAGATGCTTGTCAGTAGCATTCTACCAAAACCGCCCTCCACACTAACGCAGACTCCCCAATCACTCCTACTTACAACCGTACAGTTAATGTAACTGTCCTTTATTATAATAGCGGCGTTGCCCCCCAAGTCCGTAAACGCTCGCATACCCCCCGGTAGACCCCTGATATGACCATCCGTGGTATACGGCTCCTGCACGAGTGCAAAAGTCGCATTCAGGTTGCACATCGCCTGACCTAGTTCGCAGATCACCGAGTATGCCCGCTGACAGTTAAGCTGCAAAATTTTTATATCCGTACCCTACATTTTAATGGCGTGCGTTCACCTTGGCTACAATGGCGCTATAAATCGGGCAGGCTGCAGACATCATCAGATGCCCAGCCGGAAGCCCCTTAAAGGCATAGTTTCAGCATATTACCTCGCTCTGACAGCGTGAAGCTAAGTGGCCGGCAGTGCCACATAATCGACAGACATCTGTGGTCATCCTGCAGTCCCGTACCATATGGTCGAAACCCAGGCATCTAAAGCAGCTGTGTTGTCGAACCGCAAACGAGAACCACTTTATTTAGCACCTACCAATGTCAGGAATATTCTGCAATGTTCCAGCAGTACCCTCAAGGGCGACATTTACTGGGCCGCCACGTTCCGCTTAAAGACCTCCTCAGACATCTTCTGCTTTAGATTCATCTCGGTATTCTTCTTTTGTCTCAACTTTTGTTTATTTGTATACACACGGACTGTATACAAATATCACACACGTTTCAATGACTATAGACCGATTTTTAATCCGTCTATATCTTTGACATTCGTCAACCGATTTCAAAAATATATATATTTTCGAAATCCTAAGAGTCCCAGCTTTCAAATACACTATCGCTAACTTCACTATTCTTACTTTTCACTAGAAAAATAACACACGAAACTTACGCTTAGAAAACGCGACAGTTCAGCTCAACATAAAACGTATAAGTGAGTGAAAGCTAGGGAGAGTAGGAATCGTATGGTCGAAACCCAGGCATCTAAAGCAGCTGGGGAGTGCGTCGTGTTGTCGTACCGCAAACGAGAACCACTTTATGTAGCACCTACCAACGTCGAGCATATTCTGCAATGTTCCAGCAATACCCTCAAGGACGACATTTACTGGCATTCCCCTAATATTCGACACGGACACACACCACTTAGTTGAGATACACACCACTTAGCGGATACACAAACCGGGAATGGACGAACCAAAACAAGAAGTGAACTGCCTTACCGACCGGAAGTGAACCGTATTACCAATGCAGTTCTGCAATGCCTTACCAATGCGGGTTTCAATACCTTACCAATTTACCGACCAAACCGTGTTACCCGCACCGTATTACCAATACAGTTACACTTTATTATCAGTTACCGACTCAGTCGATACAACTACCACTTAGTGACTACTCAAACCACACTAGTGGCAACACCTTCACACTCACCCGTCAGGCAACACCACAACCAGCCGCCGGAGTTTGGCCTTGAGGCACCTTGCCAGCGGAGTCTCAACTTTTGTTTATGTGTATACACACGCACTGTATACAAATAACACACACGTTTCAATGACTATAGACCGATTTTTATATCTTTGACATCCGTCAACCGATTTAAAAAAAATATATATTTTCGAAATCCTAAGAGTCCCAGCTTTCTAATACACTATCGCTCACTTCACTATTCTCACTTTTCACTATAAAAATATCACACGAAACTTACGCTTAGAAAACACGACCGTTCAGCTCAACGTAAAAGGTACAATGAGTAGATAGGGACAGATGTGTCCAGGTTTAACGTGAGTACCTGCAGCAAGGGCCCAAACTCACGGTGCTCTAAACACCGGGTAGAAACAATGCGTCCACCATCGCCCCCATGTATGACAAAATGCCATACATGAGTACCAATTCGAAGTCATGTATTTGGACATGACCTCCCCCTTGGTGAGGAGCGGAGCACTATCTAAAACTTCTTCCGTTCTATGGGTCACGGCACCCGGTTGCAATGCAACTCCACACCGAGCTTACGCTCTACCCGCGATTTGGGTCTAAACCACAGCCACCACGAAGCTCCCCGAAGGGCCGCACCAGCTGTCAGGCTGGAACCGAAGTTCCAGGGGCTCCTGACACCCGTGGTACCAGAATTAAGCCTCCGGTCAGGCCTCGTAGCCGAAACTACTACCAAGTTGAACTCCAAATAGTTCGGGACTGGTCACCCAACAGCAACGAGCCGCAAACATACAGCAACATAAAGAAACAAAGAACAACACAAGACGCCACACACTGAACAGCCACTCTCACGAGCGACGTTTTGTGTCGCATGGTGCGACACCGGCAAGGGACTACACGAACAAACAATTAAAACAATAGACAAAACCCCCTCACGGGTGGCTTTACAGTTCAACGCGCGAGAAAGAACAGGTAGCAGCAACAACAGCAAAACAGCAGGGAGAAGTGCGAAGACGGTGTACTGCTGGGAGGGACAGATAACGCGTAACAGCCCCCACCAACGAACATACCCATATCTGCAAACCGGACCAGACGATGTACACTACCTGTGCGAAAGCACTTTGGCAGTTGAGCACCACCACAAATAGTCACATCAGGAGCTACCTCCGCTAACGTACAGTCCTCCTACGATTGAATACGCCCCTTGCGTATTCACCTAACCTTCTAAGCGTCCGACTGTCCTCTAGAGCCCTACTGCAATCCCATCCCCCCTCTGAATGATATATCCCCATATCATCCAAACTCCTAATATCACTATAAAGTGAACACCCCGTAAGTACATGTAACCAGTCCTCCGTCCCTTGTCCACAAATACAGTCTGGCGAATCTGACAGACCCCTTTTATGCAGAAATGCATTCAAGGAGCCATGTCCAGTCAGTATAAAACCCAAACTCAAGCCGAAGCCAAAATTCGGGCGTTCCCTAACAAAAGTTGCGTCCCGTATAAACTCGTGAGTGACCCGCCCGTTGTTACTGTTCGTCCAGCGTGAACGCCACCTTGAAATAAGGTGATCGTCCAGCAGGAGTTTCGTCCGTCTTGAGTCCAACCCTACCACGTCAGAAGCAGAAATCCAGTCATGACCTAGAAGTGGCAACCCCTTCTTGACCTTAAAAGCAATACCACGCCGTATTACTTCCAAGTCAAGGGGAGCCGCACCCAGCAGGACCTGAAGGGCATCTGTTGAGACCGTATAACAAGCTGGCATGCAAGCCAGCATTGCAACTCTCTGACAAGTCAATGACTTTTTCCGGCCCATAACAGACATAACTGTTTCATACAATACGGACGAGCCAAACGTTGCACAAGCAACGAAAAGACCATCATATATGGTACGCACAGCACGTCTGCCAAGACACCAGTCACTTCTAAGAATGCGTCTGATACTACTTGCAACGATAGTCAGCTTTTCTCGAACCACATAGAGATGAGCCAAGAAGTTCATTCTCTCACCCATCGTAATTCCCAGATACTTGACCTGAGTCACATATCTGAGACTAACGTCGCCAGATCGAACTACCAGGGGACGCGACCGCGATAAGCTGCCTTTCAGCAGCATCATCACAGTTTTCTCCCTCGATACCTCAACCCCGACACTGTTCCCCCACTCATTGACTTCACGCATGGCCTGCTCACTCTTTCTCTCCAGTTCAGCACGAGACTGACCTTCGATTAAGATGAGCAAGTCATCCGCGTACGCACAGAGTTGGCAAGACACGGCCAGGGACCTCAACAAGGGATCCATCATTAGGTTCCAAATAAATGGACCACAGATAGACCCCTGAGGGGTCTCTCCAAGAGAGATAATCAAACGCACCCTTAAAATCAACAAATATCCCAAGGACATATTTGCTCGCAGAATTTGCAACACTACGCGTCCTCAACAGATTTCCCCTCCTTAAATCCGAACTGAAACTCAGAAGCCACCTCATTGTAGGACTCCCGCAGTCTATACACCATCATCCTTTCCAGCACTTTTCCAAGTACCGGAAGGAGGCTGATGCCCCGATATGAGCGAGGATCACTCCTCACCTTATCGGGCGACTTCAGGAGCACAACAACTTTAGCCTGCTTCCAAGCCTCAGGGAAATAGCCCTCACTGATACACCTCCCAAAGACTGACTCCAGATATTCAGGTATGGCCTTCCAGATGCTTTTACACATCTCTCCAGTCATACCATCAATACCCGGAGACTTCCTACTTTTGACACGGTATATGCTATCATCGACTTCCATTCTCTCCAGTGGCGGAGGACCAACAATCTCCCCATAGGGAAGACGATCAGCCGACTCCGCCCCCGGAAAGAAAGTCTCAAGCAAGGCGTCCGTGCATTGCCTCCATGTCAGCAACGTAGTGTCGCCAACCCGAAGACCCGACAAGTCCGCCTGTTGCCGTCTACCCCTAAGGATACGGTAAACCTTACCCCAGGGGTCATCCCTGTTGTCCTGTACGAAAGTACGCCACTCGTCCTCCTTCACACTCACGATTCTGTCCTTGTAGGCACTCAAGGCAGCCAGATAGTCAGCTTTTCGCTGAGCCAGATCTTCCGCATCAGAACGCCTTCCCCTCTGGAATCGCTTCCTGAGACGACGAACGTTCCTCCGCATCAAATCCAGCTCGCGAGTCCACCACCTGACCCCTCCCTGACGAGTCTTGCGACAACGACCAAGGAGGGTATCATTAGTGGTACACATCCACCGATCTATCAGGCTGACTTGACTGTCAATAGTAAGTTCCCTATAGTCGTCAATTGGAACATCTAACGCTGCCCACCGAAATGCGTCAGCATAGTTATCCCAATCGACGTCGTGTAGTTTCCACTTGCGTGGCAAGTACGTCCCGTTCGTTGCCCGTTGGTGGGAGACCACAATCTCAATGAGACTATGATCACTCAGACCAAAGTCATCCCTAATCTTCCAGCTAAGACGGTATTCCGTCATTGCCCCCATTGCTCACTAGGCTCATTGAGAACAATGAGCCGCTTTGTGACCAGCCACTCGCTAAGCATGACACCTCGCAAGTAGTTCTGATGAGTAGAAGCATTCCTGCCCATCTTGGAGAACCACATGCGAGAGCATGCGTTTGCGTCTATCGCTAGGATTATAGGTGAACAACTATCCAGTAGTAGTACCGAATCCATGTACCCTAAATAGGGTTCAAGGGGCCCCCCAAACCTATAGTAGATGCTTGTCAGTAGCATTCTACCAAAACCGCCCTCCACGCTAACGCAGACTTCCCAATCACTCCTACTTACAACCGTACAGTTAATGTTACTGTCCTTTTGTACAATAGCGGCGTTGCCCCCCAAGTACGTAAACGCTCGCGTACCCCCCGGAAGACCCCTGATGTGACCATCCGTGGTATACGGCTCATGCACGAGTGCAAAAGTCGCATTCAGGTTGCACATCGCCTGACCTAGTTCGTAGATCACCGAGTATGCCCGCTGGCAGTTAAGCTGCAAAATTTTTATATCCGTACCCTCCATATTAATGACGAGCGTTCTCCTTGGCGACAATGGTGCTGTAAACCCGGCAGGCTGCAAACATCATCAGATGCCCAGCCGGAAGCCCCTTAAAGGCACAGTTTCTGCATCTTACCTCGTTTTGGCAGCGTGAGGCTAAGTGGCCAGCCGTGCCACATAATCGACAGACATCTGTCGTCATCCTGCAGTCCCGCACCATGTGGTCGAAACCCAGGCACCTAAAGCAGCTGGGGACTGCGTCGTGTTGTCGTACCGCAAACGTGAAACACTTTATGTAGCACCTACCAACGTCGAGCATATTCTGCAATGTTCCAGCATTGCCCTCAAGGACGACATTTACTGGGCCGCCACTAGCCTTCCAAGGGCCAGTAACCAGGCGAACGTTCCGCTTAAAGACCTCCTCAGACATCTTCTGCTTTAGATCTATCTCGTACAGCTCCGTCATAAATTCGTCCGGGGTAATCTCCGGATGAACACGCTGTACGACGATCCTCGGTCCAAGCTTTTCCTTCACCGACACCTCCAACCCAACCTCACCGAACTTGGTATTCTTCGCCACCTTCTCCCTCTCAGCTACCGACGGGGTCCGAATGACCACTTTGCGGCATAGGCCGCAAATCGTGCACACGCACACCTAAAGTGGGGCCGACCTCCTTCTGCACCTTCTCTACCACTTCCTTCGATTAGATGCCCTTTTTCCCCTTGACCACCACCGACCACGTCTCCACAGGCTTAGGCACAGCTGCGACCGGAGCAGCAACAGCAGCCACACCAGTAACACCGCCACGTCTGGACAGCACCGGAGCAGGAGGTGCATTGGGAACCCTAAAGGCCATTGACAGCACCCCAGCCGCTCATTTTCAGCAATAACGCCAAAAAGTAACGTTTCAAACCTGCTGGAGTGTTCCAAGATACCCTTGGCCAGCTCCGCACCAACACCGTCAGCCATCACCAGCTCCATCAAAGCAGCACTAACCGCCTTCATTTGGCCAACCACTCCAGTGTCCATAACTGCAGCAGCACGTTTGGCCTTAGGGGAGCCAACCTTGAATCGCTTGACGTCCTCCTTCATCTCCGTACTTGAGAGCTCACTCTCCGTATTACGGATAATACGTCCACCCGTCGGTGGCAGCCCCCTTTCGCATCCATCAGTAGTAGTAACATCTGATGCGTCACCCTTCGCTCTCGCCCCTCTTCTTGCCCGCAGGCGGCATATCAATCGATATACCCTAAAACGGTCAGTAATCACTCAAGAAACAATGGGAAAACCAATTAAACAAAATTGGAAAAAATTTCCAATTAAAAGGAATACCCATACTATTACCAGCAACAATACGCACCGATTTGAATGCCCCTAATAATACCCAAATAGCACGGACACACACCACTTGACATTCTTTGCCACCTTCTCCCTCTCCGCTACCGACGGGGTCCGAATGACCGCTCCGCCATCGCGCATAGGCCGCAACGTGTGCACACGAACACCCAATATAGGGCCGACCTCCTTCTGCACCTTCTCTACCACCTCCTTCGATGAGACGCCCTTCTTCCCCTTGACCACCACCGACCACGTCTCCACAGGTTTTGGCATAACTGCAACCGGAACAGCAACAGCAGCCACACCAGTAACACCGCCACGCCTGGTCATCACCGAAGCAGGAGGTGCCATGGGAGCCCTTAAGGCCGCCGACTGCACCCCAGCTACTTTTCCACCCTCGTACACATCAAGGCGCCCCTTCAACCGGTCATTCTCTGCCGATAGGCTAAAAAGCACCATCTCGAACTTGCTGGAGTGTTCCAAGACACCCTTGGCCAGCTCAGCACCAACACACCGTCAGCCATCACCAATTCCAGCAACGCCGCACTAACCGCCTTCATTTGGCCAACTACGCCAGTGTCCACAACTGGCTGTGGCGTCTTCCGTTCCGCACCCTCTTAAGGCTGGAACCGGATGCAACATCCGACACCTCCATACAGGTAGCACCCGTCCGTATGGCAGCACCACAATCGTCCGCCAGAGTTTGGCCTTAAGACACCTTGTCAGCGGAGTCTCAACTTTTATTTCTACACACACACACACTCGTATAATAATATACACGCTTTCAGTCTTGGTATACCGATTTTCTAATCCGCCAATATCTTAGGCATCCGTCAACCGATTTACACAATTTGTATACAGCCCGAATCTATAGAGTCCAAGGTTTCAAACACACTATCGCTCGTTATTAAATTCGCACTATTTACTCCGCCTATATCTTAGGCATCCGTCAACCGATTTACAAACATTTTATACAGCATGAATCTATAGAGTCCGAGGTTTGAAACACACTATCGCTCGTTATTAAATTCGCACTATTTACTCCGAAATTACGCACCGAAAAAACCGATTAACAAAAAACACGTCTGCTCAGCTCTACGTAAAACGTACAATGTGTAGATAGGGACAGTAGGAATCTCGTTAATCGAATCATGCGCGTCACTAATTAGATGACGAGGCATTTGGCTATTTTTTTTTTTACGGACGATCCCACCAACACATACCCACTCCTCCCCGATCAAGGAGTGACTAGGCCCCACGTACGAAGGGCGGTGCCCGTACTTATTTAGCCCGGGCTAAGTAGAATAGTCCTACAAATTAAGCCTGATATCCGCAGGCTGCACGTTCTAACTCTACTCTAGTGTCAAGTACTATAACAAAATATTCCTGCAAACACGTCATTGAGATGCCTGCAGGGTCAATGTCTAACCCGGCTGCCACTCTAACCGATACCCGATCTTGTATTACGCGGATGCATGAATCTACGATGCGAGATAATATCTCCTATCATAACCCTTGTACTTATTATGGCGGTGTCGCTATTCCTAATCATATTCCATTCTAATAACCTATCTACTGATTCCCTACACCAAATACCTCTCCAATTCAAAGTAATTGCACCAAAGTGCACTTGACTGTCAATAGTAAGGGCTGACTTGACTGTCAATAGTAAGTTCCCTATAGTCGTCAATTGGAACATCTAACGCTGCCCACCGAAATGCGTCAGCATAGTTATCCCAATCGACGTCGTGTAGTTTCCACTTGCGTGGCAAGTACGTCCCGTTCGTTGCCCGTTGGTGGGAGACCACAATCTCAATGAGACTATGATCACTCACACCAAAGTCATCCCTAATCTTCCAGCTAAAACGGTATTCCGTCATTGCCCCCATTGCTCACCAGGCTCATTGAGAACAATGAGCCGCTTTGTGACCAGCCACTCGCTAAGCATGACACCTCGCAAGTAGTTCTGATGAGTAGAAGCATTCCTGCCCATCTTGGAGAACCACATGCGAGAGCATGCGTTTACGTCTATCGCTAGGATTATAGGTGAACTACTATCCAGTAGTAGTACCGAATCCATGTACCCTAAATAGGGTTCAAGAGGCCCCCCAAACCTACAGTAGATGCTTGTCAGTAGCATTCTACCAAAACCGCCCTCCACGCTAACGCAGACTTCCCAATCACTCCTACTTACAACCGTACAGTTAATGTTACTGTCCTTTTGTATAATAGCGGCGTTGCCCCCCAAGTCCGTAAACGCTCGCATACCCCCCGGAAGACCCCTGATGTGACCATCCGTGGTATACGGCTCCTGCACGAGTGCAAAAGTCGCATTCAGGTTGCACATCGCCTACCCAGTTCGCAAATCACCAAGTATGCCCGCTGGCAGTTAAGCTGCAAGATCTTAATATCTGATCCCTCCTTTTTAATGGCGCGCGTTTGCCCTAGCTACAATACCGCTATACACAGGACAGGCGGCTGACATCATAAGATGATACGCCGGGAGTCCCTTAAAAGCACAATTCCTGCAGTTGATCTCATTAACACAGCGAGATGCCAAATGACCAGCCTGTCCGCATAGGCGACAAACTTCCTCCGTCATTCGGCAGTCCCTCACAAGGTGATCAAAGCCCAGGCATCTAAAGCAGCTAGGCACGGCATCATGTGGACGAACCAGGAACGAAAACCACTTAATGTGGCACCGGCTATTGTCCAGCAATTGCTGCATGGCCTCGCTACTGCCCTCCAGAACCACACTTACCGGCCCGCCTGTAGGCTTCCACGGAGCTGTCACCAATCTCACCGATTGTTTGTAGGCATCAGGAGTCATCCTACGCCTAAAATTTAGGTCGTAGAGCTCCTGCATAAACTCATCCGAAGAAATCTCCGGATGGACGCGCTGCACAACCACTCTTGGACCTAACTTGTCCTTCACCGACACCTCGAACCCAACCTCACCGAACTTGACAATCTTCGCCACCTTCTCCCTCTCCGCAACCGACGGGGTCCGAATGACCGCTCCGCCATCGCGCATAGGCCGCAACGTGTGCACACGAACACCCAATGTAGGGCCGACCTCCTTCTGCACCTTCTCTACCACCTCCTTAGATGAGACGCCCTTCTTTCCCTTGACCACCACCGACCACGTCTCCACAGGTTTTGGCATAACTGCAACCGGAACAGCAACAGCAGCCACACCAGTAACACCGCCACGCCTGGTTATCACCGAAGCAGGAGGTGCCATGGGAGTCCTAAAGGCCGCCGACTGCACCCCAGCCACTTTTCCACCCTCATACACATCAAGGCGCCCCTTCAACCGCTCATTCTCTGCTAATAGGCTAAAAAGCAGCATCTCAAACTTGCTGGAGTGTTCCAAGACACCCTTGGCCAGCTCAGCACCAACACACCGTCAGCCATCACCAATTCCAGCAACGCCGCACTAACCGCCTTCATTTGGCCAACTACGCCAGTGTCCACAACTGGTTGTGGCCTCTTTCGTTCTCGCACCCTCTTAAGGCTGGAACCGGATGCAACATCCGACACCTCCATACAGGTAGCACCAACACCAGCAGCAGGAACATCAGCAGGGACAGCGTCAACTATAATAGTAGCAGTAGCAGCGGCGGCAGCACGTTTGGCCTTAGGGGAGCCAACCTTGTACCTCTTCACATCCTCCTCCATCTCGGTACTTGAGAGATCGCTCTCCGTATGACGAACAATACGTCCGCCCGCCGGTGGCAGCCCCCTTCCGCACCCATCGGTCGTAGACAATAAATAAACAAAGAACAACACAGCGCCACACATTCAACAGCCGCCCTCACGAGCGACGCTTTGTCCGCATGGTGCGACACCGGCAAGGGACAACACAAACAAACAATTACAACAATTACACCCCTCACGGGTGGCTTTACAGTTCAACGCGCGAGAAAGAACAGGTAGCAGCAACAACAGCAAAACAGCAGGGAGAAGTGCGAAGACGGTGCACTGCTGGGAGGGATAGATAACGCGTATCAGCCCCCACCAACGAACATACCCATATCTGCAAACCGGACCAGACGATGTACACTACCTGTGCGAAGCACTTTGGCAGTTGAGCACCACCACAAATAGTTACATCAGGAGCTACCTCCGCTAACGTACAGTCCTCCTACGATTGAATACGCCCCTTGCGTATTCACCTAACCTTCTAAGCGTCCGACTGTCCTCTAGAGCCCTACTGCAATCCCATCCCCCCTCTGAATGATATATCCCCATATCATCCAAACTCCTAATATCACTATAAAGTGAACACCCCGTAAGTACATGTAACCAGTCCTCCGTCCCTTGTCCACAAATACAGTCTGGCGAATCTGACAGACCCCTTTTATGCAGAAATGCATTCAAGGAGCCATGTCCAGTCAGTATAAAACCCAAACTCAAGCCGAAGCCAAAATTCGGGCGTTCCCTAACAAAAGTTGCGTCCCGTATAAACTCGTGAGTGACCCGCCCGTTGTTACTGTTCGTCCAGCGTGAACGCCACCTTGAAATAAGGTGATCGTCCAGCAGGAGTTTCGTCCGTCTTGAGTCCAACCCTACCACGTCAGAAGCAGAAATCCAGTCATGACCTAGAAGTGGCAACCCCTTCTTGACCTTAAAAGCAATACCACGCCGTATTACTTCCAAGTCAAGGGGAGCCGCACCCAGCAGGACCTGAAGGGCATCCGTCGAAACCGTATAACAAGCTGGCATGCAAGCCAGCATTGTAACTCTCTGACAAGTCAATGACTTTTTCCGGCCCATAACAGACATAACTGTTTCATACCATACGGACGAGCCAAACGTTGCACAAGCAACGAAAAGACCATCATATATGGTACGCACAGCACGTCTGCCAAGACCCCAGTCACTTCTAAGAATGCGTCTGATACTACTTGCAACGATAGTCAGCTTTTCTCGAACCACAGAGAGATGAGCCAAGAAGTTCATTCTCTCACCCATCGTAATTCCCAAATACTTGACCTGAGTCACATATCTGAGACTAACGTCGCCAGATCGAACTACCGGGGGACGCTATAAGCTGCATTTCAGCAGCATCATCATAGTTTTCTCCCTCGATACCTCAACCCCGACACTGTTCCCCCACTCATTGACTTCACGCATGGCCTGCTCACCCTTTCTCTCTAGTTCAGCACGAGACTGACCTTCGATTAAGATGAGCAAGTCATCCGCGTATGCACAGAGTTGGCAAGACACAGCCAGAGACCTCAACAAGGGATCCATCATTAGGTTCCAAATAAATGGACCACAGATAGACCCCTGAGGACAGCCCCTGGAAACATCCCTGCAAACAGTATCGCTGGCGCCTACCACAAAAGCTTTCCTACCGCTGAAGTAACTACTCCATAGGGAGAGCTCCCGACAGCCAACTAAACGTAGTCTATCGAGAACCTCTCTCCAAGAGAGATAATCAAACGCACCCTTAAAATCAACAAATATGCCAAGGACATATTTGCTCGCAGAGTTTGCAGAGTTTGTGCCACGCGTCCTCAACAGATTTCCCCTCCTTAAATCCGAACTGAAACTCAGAAGCCACCTCATTGTAGGACTCCCGCAGTCTATACACCATCATCCCTTCCAGCACTTTTCCAAGTACCGGAAGGAGGCTGATGCCCCGATATGAGCGAGGATCACTCCTCACCTTATCGGGTGACTTCAGGAGCACAACAACTTTAGCCTGCTTCCAAGCCTCAGGAAAATAGCCCTCACTGATACACCTCCCAAAGACTGACTCCAGATATTCAGGTATGGCCTTCCAGATGCTTTTACACATCTCTCCAGTCATACCATCAATACCCGGAGACTTCCTACTTTTGACACGGTATATGCTATCATCGACTTCCATTCTCTCCAGTGGCGGAGGACCAACAATCTCCCCATAGGGAAGACGATCAGCCGACTCCGCCCCAGGAAAGAAAGTCTCAAGCAAGGCGTCCGTGCATTGCATCCATGTCAGCAACGTAGTGTCGCTAACCCGAAGACCCGACAAGTCTGCCTGTTGCCGTCTACCCCTAAGGATACGGTAAACCTTACCCCAGGGGTCATCCCTGTTGTCCTGTACGAAAGTACGCCACTCGTCCTCCTTCACACTCACGATTCTGTCCTTGTAGGCACTCAAGGCAGCCAGATAGTCAGCTTTTCGCTGAGCCAGATCTTCCGCATCAGAACGCCTTCCCCTCTGGAATCGCTTCCTGAGACGACGAACGTTCCTCCGCATCAGATCCAGCTCGCGAGTCCACCACCTGACCCCTCCCTGACGTGTCTTGCGACAACGACCAAGGAGAGTATCATTAGTGGTACACATCCACCGATCTATCAGGCTGACTTGACTGTCAATAGTAAGTTCCCTATAGTCGTCAATTGGAACATCTAACGCTGCCCACCGAAATGCGTCAGCATAGTTATCCCAATCGACGTCGTGTAGTTTCCACTTGCGTGGCAAGTACGTCCCGTTCGTTGCCCGTTGGTGGGAGACCACAATCTCAATGAGACTATGATCACTCACACCAAAGTCATCCCTAATCTTCCATCTAAAACGGTATTCCGTCATTGCCCCCATGTTGGCTAACGTCACGTCAATGTCACTACATCCTCTTGGACCATCAAAAGTGTACATCTCACTAGGCACATTGAGAACAATGAGCCGCTTTGTGACCAGCCACTCGCTAAGCATGACACCTCGCAAGTAGTTCTGATGAGCAGAAGCATTCCTGCCCATCTCACCGAGTATGCCCGCTGACGATACTAATGACGAGCGTTCGCCTTGGCGACAATGGCGCTGTAAACTGGGCAGGCTGCAGACATCATCAGATGCCCAGCCGGAAGCCCCTTAAAGGCACAGTTTCTGCATCTTACCTCGTTTTGGCAGCGTGAGGCTAAGTGGCCAGCCGTGCCACATAATCGACAGACATCTGTGGTCATCCTGCAGTCCCGCACCATGTGGTCGAAACCCAGGCACCTAAAGCAGTTGGGGACTGCGCAAACGAGAACCACTTTATGTAGCACCTACCAACGTCGAGCATATTTTGCAATGTTCCAGCATTGCCCTCAAGGACGACATTTACTGGGCCGCCACTAGCCTTCCAAGGGCAAGTCACCAGGCGAACGTTCCGCTTAAAGACCTCCTCAGACATCTTCTGCTTTAGATTCATCTCGTACAGCTCCGTCATAAATTCATCCGGGGTAATCTCCGGATGAACGCGCTGTACGACGATCCTCGGTTCAAGCTTATCCCTCACCTACACCTCCAACCCAACCTCACCGAACTTCGTATTCTTCGCCACCTTCTCCCTCTCAGCTACCGACGGGGTCCGAATGACCGCCCGACATCGCGCATAGGCCGCAAATCGTCCACACGCACACCTAAAGTGGAGCCGACCTCCTTCTGCACCTTCTCTACCACCTCCTTCGATCAGACGCCCTTTTTTCCCTTAACCACCACCGACCACGTCTCCACAGGCTTAGGCACAGCTACAACCGGAGCAGCAACACCACCACGTCTGGTCATCACCGGAGCAGGAGGTGCCATGGGACCCCTAAAGGCCACCGACTGCACCCCAGCCACTTTGCCACCCTCGTATACTTCGAGGCGCCCTTTCAACCGCTCATTTTCAGCAATAACGCCAAAGAGCAACGACTCAAACTTGCTGGAGTGTTCCAAAACACCCTTGGCCAGCTCAGTACCAACACCGTCAGCCATCACCAATTCCAGCAACGCCGCACTAATCGCCTTCATTTGGCCAACTACGCCCGTGTCCACAACTGGTTGTGGCCTATTTCGTTCTCGCACCCTCTTAAGGCTGGAAGCGGATGCAACATCCGACACCTCCATGCAATTAGCAGCACCAACACCAGCAGCAGGAACATCAGCAGGGGCATCGTCAACTATAATCGCAGCAGTAGCGGCGGCAGCAGCACGTTTGGCCTTAGAGGAGCCAACCTTGTACCTCTTCACATCCTCCTCCATCTCGGTACTTGAGAGCTCGCTCTCCGTATGACGGACAATACGTCCGCCCGCCGGTGGCAGCCCCTTTCCGCACCCATCGGTCGTCGTTACATCCGATGCATCACCCTTCGCTGTCGGCCTCTCGCCCCTCTTCTTGCCCGCAGGCGGCATATCAATCGATATACCCTAAAACGGTCAGTAATCACTCGAGTAACAATGGGCAAACCAATTAAACAAAATTGGAAAAAATTTCCAATTAAAAGGAATAGACTCAGTCGACACAACTACCACTTAGTGACTACACAAACCACACTAGTGGCAACACCTTCACACTCACCTGTCAGGCAACACCACAACCAGCCGCCGGAGTTTGGCTTTGAGACACCTTGCCAGCGGAGTCTCAACTTTTGTTTATGTGTATACACACTAGACTGTCCACTATTTGTATGGGGGAAAAAAAATGTCGGAATCTTGTTGGTCTTAACCCTACAAAATGATTCCCTTTTTCCAGATATTAAGATAGCCGAAATTTGAGCTCGATTAAACGACGTTAACCCGTGCCGCTCGTCGCTCAAAGTTTGAAAAAATCAACATTTTTGGCCAAAAAGCTAACATAAGAAGCTATAACTCCAGAACGGTAAATAATAGAAACACGATTAGTATCTCAAAACAAAGCTAATATTGTTCTTCAAAATTTATTTTATATACATTATTCTTGTTACTTTAAGCCAAACAGAGTTACAACAGCTTTTGTCTCCAAAAACGTGACCTAGTCGCGGTAGGAGCATACTTCGTATATTTTGATATTATGTGAAAAATGTTGCTAGTAAGTACATATTTTTACATTTTATTGTTATTGAATCATAATGTACATAGATTTAGTATTTCAAAAAGATATAAAACACAAAAATTGGTTGAAAAATGTAAAAGTTATTAAAAATTCCCCAGGCCATTAACGTGTCTCGGAGCACTTGATTATGATATGTGGAAAAAAATTTAACTTATTTTGAAAACTATACGAATAAAACTATTTTATTACATAAAATATATCTATGTTTGCTCAAATATAAGTTTTTTTCCTTAAAATATAACGTGAATCTGTTCTCAGCTATGGTCAAAAAAAATTTTTTTTTAGACGACAGTTTCAAAACACCATTTTCAGTTTTTTTTAAACTTTGTTAAACAAATTTTTAAATTTTTTAAATATCACCGAGGGGTTTATGGTCAATAGATTAGGGAACAAAACAGTGAAAAAATTAGGTCAATACCTCTTATAGTTTAGGTGTACCTGCGGTTTGAATTCTGCGGATTTCGCGAAAAACTAATTTTTTTGGAATATTTTAGAAAATATGTCATAATTTTTTATTGTTATACATTTTAACCAAAATATTTACAGAATATTATTTCTCAGATATTAAAAAATATGTCCCTGAAGTTATATATAAATCGGGAAATCCTAAGGCGTAAACTTTGGAGGTCAAAGGTCAAATTTCGCAATATTTGGAAATTCACATTGAAACATATGGAAATAATCTTTATTTGCCGACCATATTTACTAAAATTACAGGATTTTATGGTATATGGTCCGATATTTAGAATAACATAAAAAAAAAATCAAATTAACCCCTTAAAGCATGAATATAAATTATATTAATTTTTTTATTTTTAAATTTTTTAAAATTGATTTTATTAACTTTGGGGACATATTTGACCCAAATGCTTTAAAGGGTTAATTTGATTTTTTTTTTATGTTATTCTAAATATCGGACCATATACCATAAAATCCTGTAATTTTAGTAAATATGGTCGGCAAATAAAGATTATTTCCATATGTTTCAATGTGAATTTCCAAATATTGCGAAATTTGACCTTTGACCTCCAAAGTTTACGCCTTAGGATTTCCCGATTTATATATAACTTCAGGGACATATTTTTTAATATCTGAGAAATAATATTCTGTAAATATTTTGGTTAAAATGTATAACAATAAAAAATTATGACATATTTTCTAAAATATTCCAAAAAAATGAGTTTTTCGCGAAATCCGCAGAATTCAAACCGCAGGTACACCTAAACTATAAGAGGTATTGACCTAATTTTTTCACTGTTTTGTTCCCTAATCTATTGACCATAAACCCCTCGGTGATATTTAAAAAATTTAAAAATTTGTTTAACAAAGTTTAAAAAAAACTGAAAATGGTGTTTTGAAACTGTCGTCTAAAAAAAATTTTTTTTTGACCGTAGCTGAGAACAGATTCACGTTATATTTTAAGGAAAAAAACTTATATTTGAGCAAACATAGATATATTTTATGTAATAAAATAGTTTTATTCGTATAGTTTTCAAAATAAGTTAAATTTTTTTCCACATATCATAATCAAGTGCTCCGAGACACGTTAATGGCCTGGGGAATTTTTAATAACTTTTACATTTTTCAACCAATTTTTGTGTTTTATATCTTTTTGAAATACTAAATCTATGTACATTATGATTCAATAACAATAAAATGTAAAAATATGTACTTACTAGCAACATTTTTCACATAATATCAAAATATACGAAGTATGCTCCTACCGCGACTAGGTCACGTTTTTGGAGACAAAAGCTGTTGTAACTCTGTTTGGCTTAAAGTAACAAGAATAATGTATATAAAATAAACTTTGAAGAACAATATTAGCTTTGTTTTGAGATACTAATCGTGTTTCTATTATTTACCGTTCTGGAGTTATAGCTTCTTATGTTAGCTTTTTGGCCAAAAATGTTGATTTTTTCAAACTTTGAGCGACGAGCGGCACGGGTTAACGTCGTTTAATCGAGCTCAAATTTCGGCTATCTCAATATCTGGAAAGGGGAATCGTTTTATGGGGTTAAGACCAACAAGATTCCAAAATCGATTTTTTGTGGACAGTCTAATACACACGCACTGTATACAAATAACACACACGTTTCAAAGACTATAGACCGATTTTTAATCCGTCTATATCTTTGACATCCGTTAACCGCTTTCAAAAATATATATATCCTCGAAATCCTAAGAGACCCAGCTTTCAAATTCACTATCGCTCACTTCACTATTCACACTTTTCACTATAAAAATTTCACACGAAACTTACGCTTAGAAAATACGACCGTTCAGCTCAACGTAAAACGTACAATGAGCTAGGGACAGATGTGTCCAGGTTTAACGTGAGTACCTGCCGCAAAGGGCCAAACTCACGGTGCTCTTAACACCGGGTAGAAACAATGCGTCCACCATCGCCCCCATGTACGACAACATGCCATACATGAGTACCAATTCGAAGTCATGTATTTGGACATGACCTCCCCCTTGGTGAGGAGCGGAGCACTATCTAAAACTCCTTCCGTTCTATGGGTCACGGCACCCGGTTGCATTGTAACTCCACACCGAGCTTACGCTCTACCCGCGATTTGGGTCTAAGCCACAGCCACCACGAAGCTCCCCGAAGGGCCGCACCAACTGTCAGGCTGGAACCGAAGTTCCAGGGGCTCCTGACACCCGTGGTACCAGAATTAAGCCTCCGATCAGGCCTCGTAGCCGAAACTACTACCAAGTTGAACTCCAAATAGTTCGGGACTGGTCACCCAACAGCAACAAAACAGCAAACATACAGCAACAAAATAGACACAAAGAACAACACAAGACGTCACACATTCAACAGCCGCTCTCACGAGCGACGCTTTGTGCCGCATGGTGCGACACCGGCAAGGGACTACACGAACAGACAATTACAACAATAGACAAAACCCCCTCACGGGTGGCTTTACAGTTCAACGCGCGAGAAAGAACAGGTAGCAGCAACAACAGCAAAACAGCAGGGAGAAGTGCGAAGACGGTGCACTGCTGGGAGGGACAGATAACGCGTATCAGCCCCCACCAACGAACATTCCAATATCTGCAAACCGGACCAGACGATGTACACTACCTGTGCGTAAGCACTTTGGCAGTTGAGCACCACCATAAATAGTCACATCAGGAGTTACCTCCGCTAACGTACAGTCATCCTACGATTGAATACGCCCCTTGCGTACTCACCTAACCTTCTAAGCGTCCGACTGTCCTCTAGAGCCCTACTGCAATCCCATTCCCCCTCTGAATGATATATCCCCATATCATCCAAACTCCTAATATCACATTAAAGTGAACACCCCGTAAGTACATGTAACCAGTCCTCCGTCCCTTGTCCACAAATACAGTTCGGCGAATCTGACAGACCCCTTTTATGCAGAAATGCATTCAAGGAGCCATGTCCAGTCAGTATAAAACCCAAACTCAAGCCGAAGCCAAAATTCGGGCGTTCCCTAACAAAAGTTGCGTCCCGTATAAACTCGTGTGTGACCGGCCCGTTGTTACTGTTCGTCCAGCGTGAACGCCACCTTGAAACAAGGTGATCGTCCAGCAGGAGTTTCGTTCGTCTTGAGTCCAACCCTACCACGTCAGAAGCAGAAATCCAGTCATGACCTAGAAGTGGCAACCCCTTCTTGACCTTAAAAGCAATACCACGCCGTATTACTTCCAAGTCAAGGGGAGCCGCACCCAGCAGGACCTGAAGGGCATCTGTTGAGACCGTATGACAAACTGGCATGCAAGCCAGCATTGCAACTCTCTGACAAGTCAATGACTTTTTCCGGCCCATAACAGACATAACTGTTTCATACCATACGGACGAGCCAAACGTTGCACAAGCAACGAAAAGACCATCATATATGGTACGCACAGCACGTCTGCCAAGACCCCAGTCACTTCTAAGAATGCGTCTGATACTACTTGCAACGATAGTCAGCTTTTCTCGAACCACAGAGAGATGAGCCAAGAAGTTCATTCTCTCACCCATCGTAATTCCCAGATACTTGACCTGAGTCACGTATCTGAGACTAACGTCGCCACATCGAACTACCGGGGGACGCGACCGCGATAAGCTGCCTTTCAGCAGCATCATCACAGTTTTCTCCCTCGATACCTCAACCCCGACACTGTTCCCCCACTCATTGACTTCGGACCGACGGGGTCCGAATGACCGCTCCGCCATCGCGCATAGGCCGCAAATCGTGCACACGCACACCTAAAGTGGGGCCGACCTCCTTCTGCACTTTCTCTACCACCTCCTTCGATGAGACGCCCTTTTTTCCCTTAAACACCACCGACCACGTCTCCACAGGCTTAGGCACAGCTACAACCGGAGCAGCAACACCACCACGTCTGGTCATCACCGGAGCAGGAGGTGCCATGGGACCCCTAAAGGCCACCGACTGCACCCCAGCCACTTTGCCACCCTCATATACTTCGAGGCGCCCTTTCAACCGCTCATTTTCAGCAATAACGCCAAAGAGCAACGACTCAAACTTGCTGGAGTGTTCCAAAACACCCTTGGCCAGCTCAGTACCAACACCGTCAGCCATCACCAATTCCAGCAACGCCGCACTAATCGCCTTCATTTGGCCAACTACGCCAGTGTCCACAACTGGTTGTGGCCTCTTTCGTTCCCGCACCCTCTTAAGGCTGGAACTGGATGCAACATCCGACACCTCCATGCAATTAGCAGCAACACCAGCAGCAGGAACATCGACCGGAAGTGAACCGTATTACCAATGCAGTTTTTCACTGCCTTACCAATGCGGTTTTCACTGCCTTACCAAATTACCGATCGAACCGTGTTACCCGCACCGTATTACCCGAACCGTATTACCAATACAGTGTATGCACTGTATTACCAATTACCGACTCAGTTGGCGATCCTGCCAACTCCTGGATAGAAAATCCTGCCAACTCTTGGAAAATATAGAAAATCCTGCCAACTCCTGGAAAATATAGAAGATCCTGCCAACACCGATTATTGGATTTAGAACATACATATTCTACACAACATATTCTAAAAAAAAAAAATAGATAGTAAATATAAATTTAATAAACAAAACATTTGACTAGAAAGTGCATTGGCATGTCTGGCAAATGCTAAATTAAACAAATTTTTTAAGAATTTTGTGCAAATAATTTAAGAAATAAAAATATTTTTTTGAAGTGAAGTTTTTCTTTGTTTTATTGTCGATTCAATTTTGCAAGTTATGTGCATAATTTGTTGTTTTTATCTACTTTCTTTCTTTAATCTTTTACCATTATTTTTTTTTTTGTAGCCACCACGCATATTGAAGGTATTAATTCTGCACTGATTGATATCTGTTATTATTAATCTGAAGTCAACCAGAGAAGTTTTTTATTAAGGAAACCAAAAACAGAAGAAGAAGTCTACGACGATTACATGGTATTACATGGCGTTGCCCCCCAAGTCCGTAAACGCTCGCATACCCCCCGGTAGACCCCTGATGTGACCATCCGTGGTATACGGCTCCTGCACGAGTGCAAAAGTCGCATTCAGGTTGCACATCGCCTGACCGTACCCTCCATATTAATGACGAGCTTTCGCCTTGGCGACAATGGCGCTGTAAACCGGGAAGGCTGCAGACATCATCAGATGCCCAGCCGGAAGCCCCTTAAAGACACAGTTTCTGCATCTTACCTCGTTTTGGCAGCGTGAGGCTAAGTGGCCTGCCGTGCCACATAATCGACAGACATCTGTGGTCATCCTGCAGTCCCGCACCATGTGGTCGAAACCCAGGCACCTAAAGCAGCTGGAGACTGCGTCGTGTTGTCGTACCGCAAACGAGTACCACTTTATGTAGCACCTACCAACGTATTTGTATTCTTCGCCACCTTCTCCCTCTCAGCTACCGACGGGGTCCGAATGACCGCTCCGCCATCGCGCATAGGCCGCAAATCGTGCACACGCACACCTAAAGTGGGGCCGACCTCCTTCTGCACCTTCTCTACCACCTCCTTCGATGAGACGCCCTTTTTTCCCTTAACCACCACCGACCACGTCTCCACAGGCTTAGGCACAGCTACAACCGGAGCAGCAACACCACCACGTCTGGTCATCACCGGAGAAGGAGGTGCCATGGGACCCCTAAAGGCCACCGACTGCACCTCAGCCACTTTGCCACCCTCATATATTTCGAGGCGCCAGTGTCCACAACTGGTTGTGGCCTCTTTCGTTCCCGCACCCTCTTAAGGCTGGAACCGGATGCAACATCCGACACCTCCATGCAATTAGCAGCAACACCAGCAGCAGGAACATCAGCAGGGGCATCGTCAACTATAATCGCAGCAGTAGCGGCGGCAGCAGCAAGTTTGGCCTTAGGGGAGCCAACCTTGTACCTCTTCACATCCTCCTCCATCTTGGTACTTGAGAGCTCGCTCTCCGTATGTCGGACAATACGTCCGCCCGCCGGTGGCAGCCCCTTTACGCACCCATCGGTCGTCGTTACATCCGACGCATCACCCTTCGCTCTCGGCCTCTCGCCCCTCTTCTTGCCCGCAGGCGGCATATCAATCGATATACCCTAAAACGGTCAGTAATCACATGAGTACCAATTCGAAGTCATGTATTTGGACATGACCTCCCCCTTGGTGAGGAGCGGAGCACTATCTAAAACTGCTTCCGTTCTATGGGTCACGGCACCCGGTTCCAATGCAACTTCACACTGAGCTTATGTTCTACCCGCGATTTGGGTCCAAACCACAGCCACCACGAAGCTCCCCGAAGGGCCGCACCAACTGTCAGGCTGGAACCGAAGTTCCAGGGGCTCCTGACACCCGTGGTACCAGAATTAAGCCTCCGGTCAGGCCTCGTAGCCGAAACTACTACCAAGTTGAACTCCAAATAGTTCGGGACTAGTCACCCAACAGCAACAAACAGCAAACATACAGCAACAAAATAGACACAAAGAACAACACAAGACGTCACACATTCAACAGCCGCTCTCACGAGCGACGCTTTGTGCCGCATGGTGCGACACCGGCAAGGTGACTACACGAACAAACAATTACAACAAAAGACAAAACCCCCTCACGGGTGGCTTTACAGTTCAACGTGCGAGAAAGAACAGGTAGCAGCAACAACAGCAAAACAGCAGGGAAAAATGCGAAGACGGTACACTGCTGGGAAGGACAGATAACGCGTATCAGCCCCCACCAACGAACATACCCATATCTGCAAACCGGACCAGACGATGTACACTACCTGTGCGAAAGCACTTTGGCAGTTGAGCACCACCACAAATAGTCACATCAGGAGCTACCTCCGCTAACGTACAGTCCTCCTACGATTGAATACGCCCCTTGCGTATTCACCTAACCTTCTAAGCTTCCGACTGTCCTCTAGAGCCCTACTGCAATCCCATCCCCCCTCTGAATGATATATCCCCATATCATCCAAACTCCTAATATCACTATAAAGTGAACACCCCGTAAGTACATGTAACCAGTCCTCCGTCCCTTGTCCACAAATACAGTCCGGCGAATCTGACAGACCCCTTTTATGCAGAAATGCATTCAAGGAGCCATGTCCAGTCAGTATAAAACCCAAACTCAAGCCGAAGCCAAAATTCGGGCGTTCCCTAACAAAAGTTGCGTCCCGTATAAACTCGTGAGTGACCCGCCCGTTGTTACTGTTCGTCCAGCGTGAACGCCACCTTGAAACAAGGTGATCGTCCAGCAGGATATCGTCCAGCAGGGGTAATCTCCGGATGAACGCGCTGTACGACGATCCTCGGTCCAAGCTTATCCCTCACCGACACCTCACCGAACTTCGTATTCTTCGCCACCTTCTCCCACTCAGCTACCGACGGTAGCTGCAAATCATGCACACGCACACCTAAAGTGGGGCCGACCTCCTTCTGCACCTTCTCTACCACCTCCTTCGATGAGACGCCCTTTTTTCCCTTAACCACCACCGACCACGTCTCCACAGGCTTAGGCACAGCTACAACCGGAGCAGCAACAGCAGCAACACCACCACGTCTGGTCATCACCGGAGCAGGAGGTGCCATGGGACCCCTAAAGGCCACCGACTGCACCCCAGCCACTTTGCCACCCTCGTATACTTCGAGGCGCCCTTTCAACCGCTCATTTTCAGCAATAACGCCAAAGAGCAACGACTCAAACTTGCTGGAGTGTTCCAAAACACCCTTGGCCAGCTCAGTACCAACACCGTCAGCCATCACCAATTCCAGCAACGCCGCACTAATCGCCTTCATTTGGCCAACTACGCCAGTGTCCACAACTGGTTGTGGCCGCTTTCGTTCCCGCACCCTTTTAAGGCTGGAAGCGGATGCAACATCCGACACCTCCATGCAATTAGCAGCACCAACACCAGCAGCAGGAACATAAGCAGGGGCATCGTCAACCATAATAGCAGCAGTAGCGGCGGCAGCAGCACGTTTGGCCTTAGGGGAGCCAACCTTGTACCTCTTCACATCCTCCTCCATCTCGGTACTTGAGAGCTCGCTCTCCGTATGACGGACAATACGTCCGCCCGCCGGTGGCAGCCCCTTTCCGCACCCATCGGTCGTCGTTACAACCGACGCATCACCCTTCGCTCTCGGCCTCTCGCCCCTCTTCTTGCACGCAGGCGGCATATCAATCGATATACCCTAAAACGGTCAGTAATCACTCGAGTAACAATGGGAAAACCAATTAAACAAAATTGGAAACAATTTCCAATTAAAAGGAATACCCTACTAATTCCGAACAAAATTTGAATGCCCCTAATATTCAGGACACCAATAGCACGGACACACACCACTTAGTGGATACACAAACCACTTAGCGGATACACAAACCGGAAATGGTCGAACCAAAACAGGAAGTAAACTGCCTTACTGACCGGAAGTGTACCGTATTACCAATGCAGTTTTGCACTGCCTTACCAATGTGGTTTTCACTGCCTTACCAAATTACCGATCGAACCGTGTTACCCGCATAGTATTACCCGAACCGTATTACCAATACAGTATGCACTGTATTATCAGTTACCGACTCAGTCGATACAACTACCACTTAGTGACTACACAAACCACACTAGTGGCAACACCTTCACACTCACCCGTCAGGCAAAACCACAACCAGCCGCCGGAGTTTGGCCTTGAGACACCTTGCCAGCGGAGTCTCAACTTTTGTTTATGTGTATACACACGCACTGTATACAAATAACACACACGTTTCAAAGACTATAGACCGATTTTTAATCCGTATATATCTTTGACATCCGTTAACCTATTTCAAAAATATATATATCCTCGAAATCCTAAGAGTCCCAGCTTTCAAATTCACTATCGCTCACTTCACTATTCTCACTTTTCACTATAAAAATATCACACGAAACTTACGCTTAGAAAACACGACCGTTCAGCTCAACGTAAAACGTACAATGAGCTAGGGACAGATGTGTCCAGGTTTAACGTGAGTACCTGCCGCAAAGGCCCAAACTCACGGTGCTCTTAACACCGGGTAGAAACAATGCGTCCACCATCGCCCCCATGTACGACAAAATGCCATACATGAGTACCAATTCGAAGTCATGTATTTGGACATGACCTCCCCCTTGGTGAGGAGCGGAGCACTATCAAAAACTCCTTCCGTTCTATGGGTCACGGCACCCGGTTGCAATGCAACTCCACACCGAGCTTACGCTCTACCCGCGATTTGGGTCTAAACCACAGCCACCATGAAGCTCCCCGAAGGGCCGCACCAACTGTCAGGCTGGAACCGAAGTTCCAGGGGCTCCTGACACCCGTGGTACCAGAATTAAGCCTCCGGTCAGGCCTCGTAGCCGAAACTACTACCAAGTTGAACTCCAAATAGTTCGGGACTGGTCACCCAACAGCAACAAAATAGACACAAAGAACAACACAAGACGTCACACATTCAACAGCCGCTCTCACGAGCGACGCTTTGTGCCGCATGGTGCGACACCGGCAAGGGACTACACGAACAAACAATTACAACAATAGACAAAACCCCCTCACGGGTGGCTTTACAGTTCAACGCGCGAGAAAGAACAGGTAGCAGCAACAACAGCAAAACAGCAGGGAGAAGTGCGAAGACGGTGCACTGCTGGGAGGGACAGATAACGCGTATCAGCCCCCACCAACGAACATACCCATATCTGCAAACCGGACCAGACGATGTACACTACCTGTGCGAAAGCACTTTGGCAGTTGAGCACCACCACAAATAGTCACTCGCTAGGATTATAGGTGAACTACTATCCAGTAGTAGTACCGAATCCATGTACCCTAAATAGGGTTCAAGAGGCCCCCCAAACCTACAGTAGATGCTTGTCACTAGCATTCTACCAAAACCGCCCTCCACGCTAACGCAGACTCCCCAATCACTCCTACTTACAACCGTACAGTTAACGTAACTGTCCTTTATTATAATAGCGGCGTTGCCCCCCAAGTCCGTAAACGCTCGCATACCCCCCCGGTAGACCCCTGATGTGACCATCCGTGGTATACGGCTCCTGCACGAGTGCAGAAGTCGCATTCAGGTTGCACATCGCCTGACCTAGTTCGCAGATCACCGAGTATGCCCGCTGACAGTTAAGCTGCAAAATTTTTATATCCGTACCCTCCATATTAATGACGAGCGTTCGCCTTGGCGACAATGGCGCTGTAAACCGGGCAGGCTGCAGACATCATCAGATGCCCAGCCGGAAGCCCCTTAAAGGCACAGTTTCTGCATCTTACCTCGTTTTGGCAGCGTGAGGCTAAGTGGCCTGCCGTGCCACATAATGGACAGACATCTGTGGTCATCCTGCAGTCCCGCACCATGTGGTCGAAACCCAGGCACCTAAAGCAGCTGGGGACTGCGTCGTGTTGTCGTACCGCAAACGAGTACCACTTTATGTAGCACCTACCAACGTCGAGCATATTCTGCAATATTCCAGCATTGCCCTCAAGGACGACATTTACTGGGCCGGTAATCTCCGGATGAACGCGCTGTACGACGATCCTCGGTCCAAGCTTATCCCTCACCGACACCTCACCGAACTTCGTATTCTTCGCCACCTTCTCCCTCTCAGCTACCGACGGGGTCCGAATGACCGCTCCGCCATCGCGCATAGGCCGCAAATCGTGCACACGCACACCTAAAGTGGGGCCGACCTCCTTCTGCACCTTCTCTACCACCTCCTTCGATGAGACGCCCTTTTTTCCCTTAACCACCACCGACCACGTCTCCACAGGCTTAGGCACAGCTACAACCGGAGCAGCAACACCACCACGTCTGGTCATCACCGGAGCAGGAGGTGCCATGGGACCCCTAAAGGCCACCGACTGCACCCCAGCCACTTTGCCACCCTCATATACTTCGAGGCGGCCTTACAACCGCTCATTTTCAGCAATAACGCCAAAGAGCAACGACTCAAACTTGCTGGAGTGTTCCAAAACACCCTTGGCCAGCTCAGTACCAACACCGTCAGCCATCACCAATTCCAGCAACGCCGCACTAATCGCCTTCATTTGGCCAACTACGCCAGTGTCCACAACTGGTTGTGGCCTCTTTCGTTCCCGCACCCTCTTAAGGCTGGAACCGGATGCAACATCCGACACCTCCATGCAATTAGCAGCAACACCAGCAGCAGGAACATCAGCAGGGGCATCGTCAACTATAATCGCAGCAGTAGCGGCGGCAGCAGCAAGTTTGGCCTTAGGGGAGCCAACCTTGTACCTCTTCACATCCTCCTCCATTTCGGTACTTGAGAGCTCGCTCTCCGTATGACGGACAATACGTCCGCCCGCCACAGTGGAGACACAAACCACTTAGCGGATACACAAACCGGAAATGGTCGAACCAAAACAGGAAGTGAACTGCCTTACCGACCGGAAGTGAACCGTATTACCAATGCAGTTTTTACTGCCTTACCAATGCGGTTTTTACTGCCTTACCAAATTTCCGATCGAACCGTGTTACCCGCACCGTATTACCCGAACCGTATTACCAATACAGTATGTACTGTATTATCAGTTACCGACTCAGTTGGCGATCCTGCCAACTCCTGGATAGAAAATCCTGCCAACTCTTGGAAAATATAGAAAATCCTGCCAACTCCTGGAAAATATAGAAGATCCTGCCAACACCGATTATTGGATTTAGAACATACATATTCTACACAACATATTCTAAAAAAAAAAAAATAGATAGTAAATATAAATTTAATAAACAAAACATTTGACTAGAAAGTGCATTGGCATGTCTGGCAAATGCTAAATTAAACAAATTTTTTAAGAATTTTGTGCAAATAATTTAAGAAATAAAAATATTTTTTTGAAGTGAAGTTTTTCTTTGTTTTATTGTCGATTCAATTTTGCAAGTTATGTGCATAATTTGTTGTTTTTATCTACTTTCTTTCTTTAATCTTTTACCATTATTTTTTTTTTTTTGTAGCCACCACGCATATTGAAGGTATTAATTCTGCACTGATTGATATCTGTTATTATTAATCTGAAGTCAACCAGAGAAGTTTTTTATTAAGGAAACCAAAAACAGAAGAAGAAGTCTACGACGATTACATGGTATTACATGGCGTTGCCCCCCAAGTCCGTAAACGCTCGCATACCCCCCGGTAGACCCCTGATGTGACCATCCGTGGTATACGGCTCCTGCACGAGTGCAAAAGTCGCATTCAGGTTGCACATCGCCTGACCGTACCCTCCATATTAATGACGAGCGTTCGCCTTGGCGACAATGGCGCTGTAAACCGGGCAGGCTGCAGACATCATCAGATGCCCAGCCGGAAGCCCCTTAAAGGCACAGTTTCTGCATCTTACCTCGTTTTGGCAGCGTGAGGCTAAGTGGCCTGCCGTGCCACATAATCGACAGACATCTGTGGTCATCCTGCAGTCCCGCACCATGTGGTCGAAACCCAGGCACCTAAAGCAGCTGGGGACTGCGTCGTGTTGTCGTACCGCAAACGAGTACCACTTTATGTAGCAGCTACCAACGTCCTCCTTCTGCACCTTCTCTACCACCTCCTTCGATGAGACGCCCTTTTTTCCCTTAACCACCACCGACCACGTCTCCACAGGCTTAGGCACAGCTACAACCGGAGCAGCAACGCCACCACGTCTGGTCATCACCGGAGCAGGAGGTGCCATGGGACCCCTAAAGGCCACCGACTGCACCCCAGCCACTTTGCCACCCTCATATACTTCGAGGCGCCCTTTCAACCGCTCATTTTCAGCAATAACGCCAAAGAGCAACGGCTCAAACTTGCTGGAGTGTTCCAAAACACCCTTGGCCAGCTCAGTACCAACACCGTCAGCCATCACCAATTCCAGCAACGCCGCACTAATCGCCTTCATTTGGCCAACTACGCCAGTGTCCACAACTGGTTGTGGCCGCTTTCGTTCCCGCACCCTCTTAAGGCTGGAACTGGATGCAACATCCGACACCTCCATGCAATTAGCAGCAACACCAGCAGCAGGAACATCGACCGGAAGTGAACCGTATTACCAATGCAGTTTTTACTGCCTTACCAATGCGGTTTTTACTGCCTTACCAAATTACCGATCGAACCGTGTTACCCGCACCGTATTACCCGAACCGTATTACCAATACAGTATGCACTGTATTATCAGTTACCGACTCAGTTGGCGATCCTGCCAACTCCTGGATAGAAAATCCTGCCAACTCTTGGAAAATATAGAAAATCCTGCCAACTCCTGGAAAATATAGAAGATCCTGCCAACACCGATTATTGGATTTAGAACATACATATTCTACACAACATATTCTAAAAAAAAAAAATAGATAGTAAATATAAATTTAATAAACAAAACATTTGACTAGAAAGTGCATTGGCATGTCTGGCAAATGCTAAATTAAACAAATTTTTTAAGAATTTTGTGCAAATAATTTAAGAAATAAAAATATTTTTTTGAACTGAAGTTTTTCTTTGTTTTATTGTCGATTCAATTTTGCAAGTTATGTGCATAATTTGTTGTTTTTATCTACTTTCTTTCTTTAATCTTTTACCATTATTTTTTTTTTTGGTAGCCACCACGCATATTGAAGGTATTAATTCTGCACTGATTGATATCTGTTATTATTAATCTGAAGTCAACCAGAGAAGTTTTTTATTAAGGAAACCAAAAACAGAAGAAGAAGTCTACGACGATTACATGGTATTACATGGCGTTGCCCCCCAAGTCCGTAAACGCTCGCATACCCCCCGGTAGACCCCTGATGTGACCATCCGTGGTATACGGCTCCTGCACGAGTGCAAAAGTCGCATTCAGGTTGCACATCGCCTGACCGTACCCTCCATATTAATGACGAGCGTTCGCCTTGGCGACAATGGCGCTGTAAACCGGGAAGGCTGCAGACATCATCAGATGCCCAGCCGGAAGCCCCTTAAAGGCACAGTTTCTGCATCTTACCTCGTTTTGGCAGCGTGAGGCTAAGTGGCCTGCCGTGCCACATAATCGACAGACATCTGTGGTCATCCTGCAGTCCCGCACCATGTGGTCGAAACCCAGGCACCTAAAGCAGCTGGAGACTGCGTCGTGTTGTCGTACCGCAAACGAGTACCACTTTATGTAGCAGCTACCAACGTCGAGCATATTCTGCAATGTTCCAGCATTGCCCTCAAGAACGACATTTACTGGGCCGCCACTAGCCTTCCAAGGGCCAGTCACCACGCGAACGTTCCGTTTCAGACATCTTCTGCTTCAGATTCATCTCGTACAGCTCCGTCACAAATTCATCCGGGGTAATCTCCGGATGAACGCGCTGTACGACGATCCTCGGTCCAAGCTTATCCCTCACCGACACCTCACCGAACTTCGTATTCTTCGCCACCTTCTCCCTCTCAGCTACCGACGGGGTCCGAATGACCGCTCCGCCATCGCGCATAGGCCGCAAATCGTGCACACGCACACCTAAAGTGGGGCCGACCTCCTTCTGCACCTTCTCTACCACCTCTTTCGATGAGACGCCCTTTTTTCCCTTAACCACCACCGACCACGTCTCCACAGGCTTAGGCACAGCTACAACCGGAGCAGCAACACCACCACGTCTGGTCATCACCGGAGCAGGAGGTGCCATGGGACCCCTAAAGGCCACCGACTGCACCCCAGCCACTTTGCCACCCTCGTATACTTCGAGGCGCCCTTTCAACCGCTCATTTTCAGCAATAACTCCAAAGAGCAACGACTCAAACTTGCTGGAGTGTTCCAAAACACCCTTGGCCAGCTCAGTACCAACACCGTCAGCCATCACCAATTCCAGCAACGCCGCACTAATCGCCTTCATTTGGCCAACTACGCCAGTGTCCACAACTGGTTGTGGCCTCTTTCGTTCCCGCACCCTCTTAAGGCTGGAACCGGATGCAACATCCGACACCTCCATGCAATTAGCAGCAACACCTGCAACAGGAACATCAGCAGGGGCATCGTCAACTATAATCGCAGCAGTAGCGGCGGCAGCAGCAAGTTTGGCCTTAGGGGAGCCAACCTTGTACCTCTTCACATCCTCCTCCATCTCGGTACTTGAGAGCTCGCTCTCCGTATGACGGACAATACGTCCGTTTTCACTGTATTACAAATTTACCGACCGAACCGTGTTACCAGCACCGTATTACCCGAACCGTATTACCAATACAGTATGCACTGTATTATCAGTTACCGACTCAGTCGATACAACTACCACTTAGTGACTACACAAACCACACTAGTGGCAACACCTTCACACTCACCCATCAGGCAACACCACAACCAGCCGCCGGAGTTTGGCCTTGAGACACCTTGCCAGCGGAGTCTCAACTTTTGTTTATGTGTATACACACACACTGTATACAAATAACACACACGTTTCAAAGACTATAGACCGATTTTTAATCCGTCTATATCTTTGATATCCGTTAACCAATTTCAAAAATATATATATCTTCGAAATCCTAAGAGTCCCAGCTTTCACATTCACTATCGCTCACTTCACTATTCTCACTTTTCACTATAAAAATATCACACGAAACTTACGCTTAGAAAACACGACAGATGTGTCCAGGTTTAACGTGAGTACCTGCCGCAAAGGCCCAAACTCACGGTGCTCTTAACACCGGGTAGAAACAATGCGTCCACCATCGCCCCCATGTACGACAAAATGCCATACATGATTACCAATTCGAAGTCATGTATTTGGACATGACCTCCCCTTTGGTGAGGAGCGGAGCACTATCTAAAACTCCTTCCGTTCTATGGGTCACGGCACCCGGTTGCAATGCAACTCCACACCGAGCTTACGCTCTACACGCGATTTGGGTCTAAACCACAGCCACCACGAAGCTCCCCGAAGGGCCGCACCAACTGTCAGGCTGGAACCGAAGTTCCAGGGGCTCCTGACACCCGTGGTACCAGAATTAAGCCTCCGGTCAGGCCTCGTAGCCGAAACTACTACCAAGTTGAACTCCAAATAGTTCGGGACTGGTCTCCCAACAGCAACAAAACAGCAAACATACAGCAACAAAATAGACACCAAGAACAACACAAGACGTCACACATTCAACAGCCGCTCTCACGAGCGACGCTTTGTGCCGCATGGTGCGACACCGGCAAGGGACTACACGAACAAACAATTACAACAATAGACAAAACCCCCTCACGGGTGGCTTTACAGTTCAACGCGCGAGAAAGAACAGGTAGCAGCAACAACAGCAAAACAGCAGGGAGAAGTGCGAAGACGGTGCACTGCTGGGAGGGACAGATAACGCGTATCAGCCCCCACCAACGAACATACCCATATCTGCAAACCGGACCTCCGTACAGTCCTCCTACGATTGAATACGCCCCTTGCGTATTCACCTAACCTTCTAAGCGTCCGACTGTCCTCTAGAGCCCTACTGCAATCCCATCCCCCCTCTGAATGATATATCCCCATATCATCCAAACTCCTAATATCACTATAAAGTGAACACCCCGTAAGTACATGTAGCCAGTCCTCCGTCCCTTGTCCACAAATGCAGTCCGGCGAATCTGACAGACCCCTTTTATGCAGAAATGCATTCAAGGAGCCATGTCCAGTCAGTATAAAACCCAAACTCAAGCCGAAGCCAAAATTCGGGCGTTCCCTAACAAAAGTTGCGTCCCGTATAAACTCGTGCGTGACCCGCCCGTTGTTACTGTTCGTCCAGCGTGAACGCCACCTTGAGACAAGGTGATCGTCCAGCAGGAGTTTCGTCCGTCTTGAGTCCAACCCTACCACGTCAGAAGCAGAAATCCAGTCATGACCTAGAAGTGGCAACCCCTTCTTGACCTTAAAAGCAATACCACGCCGTATTACTTCCAAGTCAAGGGGAGCCGCACCCAGCAGGACCTGAAGGGCATCTGTTGAGACCGTATGACAAACTGGCATGCAAGCCAGCATTGCAACTCTCTGACAAGTCAGTGCCTTTTTCCGGCCCATAACAGACATAACTGTTTCATACCATACGGACGAGCCAAACGCTGCGCAAGCAACGAAAAGACCATCATATATGGTACGCACAGCACGTCTACCAAGACCCCAGTCACTTCTAAGAATGCGTCTGATACTACTTGCAACGATAGTCAGCTTTTCTCGAACCACAGAGAGATGAGCCAAGAAGTTCATTCTCTCACCCATCGTAATTCCCAGATACTTGACCTGAGTCACGTATCTGAGAAAAACGTCGCCAGATCGAACTATCGGAGGACGCGACCGCGATAAGCTCCCTTTCAGCAGCATCATCACAGTTTTCTCCCTCGATACCTCAACCCCGACACTGTTCCCCCACTCATTGACTTCACGCATGGCCTGCTCACCCTTTCTCTCCAGTTCAGCACGAGACTGACCTTCGATTAAGATGAGCAAATCATCCGCGTACGCACAGAGTTGGCAAAACACAGCCAGAGACCTCAACAAGGGATCCATCATTAGGTTCCAAATAAATGGACCACAGATAGACCCCTGAGGACAGCCCCTGGAAACATCCCTGCAAACAGTATCGCTGGCGCCTACCACAAAAGCTTTCCTACCGCTGAAGTAACTACTCCATAGGGAGAGCTCCCGACAGCCAACTAAGCGTAGTCTATCGAGAACCTCTCTCCAAGAGAGATAATCAAACGCACCCTTAAAATCAACAAATATGCCAAGGACATATTTGCTCGCAGAGTTTGCAACACTAGACTTGACATGGTGCCACGCGTCCTCAACAGATCTCCCCTCCTTAAATCCGAACTGAAACTCAGAAGCCACCTCATTGTAGGACTCCCGCAGTCTATACACCATCATCCTTTCCAGCACTTTTCCAAGTACCGGAAGGAGGCTGATGCCCCGATATGAGCGAGGATCACTCCTCACCTTATCAGGCGACTTCAGGAGCACAACAACTTTAGCCTGCTTCCAAGCCTCAGGGAAATAGCCCTCGCTGATACACCTCCCAAAGACTGACTCCAGATATTCAGGTATGGCCTTCCAGATGCTTTTACACATCTCTCCAGTCATACCATCAATACCCGGAGACTTCCTACTTTTGACACGGTATATGCTATCATCGACTTCCATTCTCTCCAGTGGCGGAGGACCAACAATCTCCCCATAGGGAAGACGATTAGCCGACTCCGCCCCCGGAAAGAAGGTCTCAAGCAAGGCGTCCGTGCATTGCCTCCATGTCAGCAACGTTGTGTCGCCAACCCGAAGACCCGACAAGTCCGCCTGTTGCCGTCTACCCCTAAGGATACGGTAAACCTTACCCCAGGGGTCATCCCTGTTGTCCTGTACGAAAGTACGCCACTCGTCCTCCTTCACACTCACGATTCTGTCCTTGTAGGCACTCAAGGCAGCCAGATAGTCAGCTTTTCGCTGAGCCAGATCTTCCGCATCAGAACGCCTTCCCCTCTGGAATCGCTTCCTGAGACGACGAACGTTCCTCCGCATCAAATCCAGCTCGCGAGTCCACCACCTAACCCCTCCCTGACGAGTCTTGCGACAACGACCAAGGAGAGTATCATTAGTGGTACACATCCACCGATCTATCAGGCTGACTTGACTGTCAATAGTAAGTTCCCTATAGTCGTCAATTGGAACATCTAACGCTGCCCACCGAAATGCGTCAGCATAGTTATCCCAATCGACGTCGTGTAGTTTCCACTTGCGTGGCAAGTACGTCCCGTTCGTTGCCCGTTGGTGGGAGACCACAATCTCAATGAGACTATGATCACTCACACCAAAGTCATCCCTAATCTTCCAGCTAAAACGGTATTCCGTCATTGCCCCCACGTTGGCTAACGTCACGTCAATGTCACTACATCCTCTTGGACCATCAAAAGTGTACATCTCACTAGGCTCATTGAGAACAATGAGCCGCTTTGTGACCAGCCACTCGCTAAGCATGACACCTCGCAAGTAGTTTTGATGAGCAGAAGCATTCCTGCCCATCTTTGAGAACCACATGCGAGAGCATGCGTTTGCGTCTATCGCTAGGATTATAGGTGAACTACTATCCAGTAGTAGTACCGAATCCATGTACCCTAAATAGGGTTCAAGAGGCCCCCCAAACCTACAGTAGATGCTTGTCAGTAGCATTCTACCAAAACCGCCCTCCACGCTAACGCAGACTCCCCAATCACTCCTACTTAAAACCGTACAGTTAATGTAACTGTCCTTTATTATAATAGCGGCGTTGCCCCCCAAGTCCGTAAACGCTCGCATACCCCCCGGTAGACCCCTGATGTGACCATCCGTGGTATACGGCTCCTGCACGAGTGCAAAAGTCGCATTCAGGTTGCACATCGCCTGACCTAGTTCGCAGATCACCGAGTATGCCCGCTGACAGTTAAGCTGCAAAATTTTTATATCTGTACCCTCCATATTAATGACGAGCGTTCGCCTTGGCGACAATGGCACTGTAAACCGGGCAGGCTGCAGACATCATCAGATGCCCAGCCGGAAGCCCCTTAAAGGCACAGTTTCTGCATCTCACCTCGTTTTGGCAGCGTGAGGCTAAGTGGCCTGCCGTGCCACATAATCGACAGACATCTGTGGTCATCCTGCAGTCCCGCACCATGTGGTCGAAACCCAGGCACCTAAAGCAACTGGGGACTGCGTCGTGTTGTCGTACCGCAAACGAGAACCACTTTATGTAGCACCTACCAACGTCGATCATACTCTGCAATGTTCCAGAATTGCCCTCAAGGACGACATTTACTGGGCCGCCACTAGCCTTCCAAGGGCCAGTCACCAGGCGAACGTTCCGCTTAAAGACCTCCTCAGACATCTTCTGCTTTAGATTCATCTCGTACAGCTCCGTCATAAATTCATCCGGGGTAATCTCCGGATGAACGCGCTGTACGACGATCCTCGGTCCAAGCTTATCCCTCACCGACACCTCCAACCCAACCTCACCGAACTTCGTATTCTTCGCCACCTTCTCCCTCTCAGCTACCGACGGGGTCCGAATGACCGCTCCGCCATCGCGCATAGGCCGCAAATCATGCACACGCACACCTAAAGTGGGGCCGACCTCCTTCTGCACCTTCTCTAAAACCTCCTTCGATGAGACGCCCTTCTTTCCCTTAACTACCACCGACCACGTCTCCACATGCTTAGGCACACCAAAGGCATCCCTAATCTTCCAGCTAAAACGGTAGTCCGTCATTGCCCCCACGTTGGCTAACGTCACGTCAATGTCACTACATCCTCTTGGACCATCAAAAGTGTACATCTCACTAGGCTCATTGAGAACAATGAGCCGCTTTGTGACCAGCCACTCGCTAAGCATGACACCTCGCAAGTAGTTTTGATGAGCAGAAGCATTCCTGCCCATCTTTGAGAACCACATGCGAGAGCATGCGTTTGCGTCTATCGCTAGGATTATAGGTGAACTACTATCCAGTAGTAGTACCGAATCCATGTACCCTAAATAGGGTTCAAGAGGCCCCCCAAACCTACAGTAGATGCTTGTCAGTAGCATTCTACCAAAACCGCCCTCCACGCTAACGCAGACTCCCCAATCACTCCCAATCACTTCGTATTCTTCGCCACCTTCTCCCTCTCAGCTACCGACGGGGTCCGAATGACCGCTCCGCCATCGCGCATAGGCCGCAAATCATGCACACGCACACCTAAAGTGGGGCCGACCTCCTTCTGCACCTTCTCTACAACCTCCTTCGATGAGACGCCCTTCTTTCCCTTAACTACCACCGACCACGTCTCCACAGGCTTAGGCACAGCTACAACCGGAGCAGCAACAGCAGCAACACCACCACGTCTGGTCAGGAGGTGCCATGGGACCCCTAAAGGCCACCGACTGCACCCCAGCCACTTTGCCACCCTCATATACTTCGAGGCGCCCTTTCAACCGTTCATTCTCAGCAATAACGCCAAAGAGCAACGACTCAAACTTGCTGGAGTGTTCCAAAACACCCTTGGCCAGCTCAGTACCAACACCGTCAGCCATCACCAATTCCAGCAACGCCGCACTGATCGCCTTCATTTGGCCAACTACGTCAGTGTCCACAACTGGTTGTGGCCTCTTACGTTCCCGCACCCTCTTAAGGCTGGAACCGGATGCAACATCCGACACCTCCATGTAGTTAGCAGCAACACCAGCAGCAGGTACATCAGCAGGGGCAGCGTCAAGTATAATCGCAGCAGTAGCGGCGGCAGCAGCACGTTTGGCCTTAGGGGAGCCAACCTTGTACCTCTTCACATCCTCCTCCATCTCGGTA
Organism: Calliphora vomitoria; assembly: GCA_942486065.2. Lineage (NCBI taxonomy): Eukaryota > Metazoa > Arthropoda > Insecta > Diptera > Calliphoridae > Calliphora > Calliphora vomitoria. Next base: position 6,697,733 of record OW818034.2, read on the forward strand.
CTTGAGAGCTCGCTCTCCGTATGACGGACAATACGTCCGCCCGCCGGTGGCAGCCCCTTTCCGCATCCATCGGTCGTCGTTACATCCGACGCATCACCCTTCGCTCTCGGCCTCTCGCCCCTCTTCTTGCCCGCAGGCGGCATATCAATCGATATACCCCAAAAAACTATCGAAAATCACAAAAATTTCCAATTAAAAGGAACGCCCCTAATATTCCCAACAAAAATGTGAATGCCCCTAATAGTCAGGACACCAATAGCACGGACACACACCACTTAGTGGAGATACAGACCACTTAGCGGAGACACAACCCAGAAATGGTCGAACCAAAACCGGAAGTGAACTGCCTTACCGACCGGAAGTGAACCGTATTACCAATGCAGTTTTGCACTGCCTTACCAATGCGGTTTTCACTGCCTTACCAAATTACCGACCGAACCGTGTTACCCGCACCGTATTACCCGAACCGTATTACCAATACAGTGTATGCACTGTATTACCAATTACCGACTCAGTCAATACACCTACCACCTAGTAACTACACAAACCACACTAGTGGCAACACCGTCTCACTCACCCGTCAGGCAACACCACAACCAGCCGCCGGAGTTTGGCCTTGAGACACCTTGCCAGCGGAGTCTCAACTTTTGTTTATGTGTATACACACGCACTGTATACAAATAACACACACGTTTCAATGACTATAGACCGATTTGTAATCCGTCTATATCTTTGACATCCGTCAACCGATTCACAGATTTTTATATAGCCCGAATCTACAGAGTCCAAAGTTTTAAACACACTATCGCTCGTTTTTATATTCGCACTATTACACTTTGAAATTACGCACCGAAAAAACCGAAAAAACCGCATATAAAACACACGTCTGATCAGCTCTACGTAAAACGTACAAATGAGAGTAGATAGGGACAGATGTGTCCAGGTTTTACGTGAGTACCTGCCGCAAAGGCCCAAACTCACGGTGCTCTTAACACCGGGTAGAAACAATGCGTCCACCATCGCCCCCATGTACGACAAAATGCCATACATGAGTACCAATTCGAAGTCATGTATTTGGACATGACCTCCCCCTTGGTGAGGAGCGGAGCACTATCTAAAACTCCTTCCGTTCTATGGGTCACGGCACCCGGTTGCAATGCAACTCCACACCGAGCTTACGCTCTACCCGCGATTTGGGTCTAAACCACAGCCACCACGAAGCTCCCCGAAGGGCCGCACCAACTGTCAGGCTGGAACCGAAGTTCCAGGGGCTCCTGACACCCGTGGTACCAGAATTAAGCCTCCGGTCAGGCCTCGTAGCCGAAACTACTACCAAGTTGAACTCCAAATAGTTCGGGACTGGTCACCCAACAGCAACAAAACAGCAAACATACAGCAACATATAGACGCGAGAAAGAACAGGTAGCAGCAACAACAGCAAAACAGCAGGGAGAAGTGCGAAGACGGTGCACTGCTGGGAGGGACAGATAACGCGTATCAGCCCCCACCAACGAACATACCCATATCTGCAAACCGGACCAGACGATGTACACTACCTGTGCGAAAGCACTTTGGCAGTTGAGCACCACCACAAATAGTCACATCAGGAGCTACCTCCGCTAACGTACAGTCCTCCTACGATTGAATACGCCCCTTGCGTATTCACCTAACCTTCTAAGCGTCCGACTGTTCTCTAGAGCCCTACTGCAATCCCATCCCCCCTCTGAATGATATATCCCCATATCATCCAAACTCCTAATATCACTATAAAGTGAACACCCCGTAAGAACATGTAGCAAGTCCTCCGTCCCTTGTCCACAAATGCAGTCCGGCGAATCTGACAGACCCCTTTTATGCAGAAATGCATTCAAGGAGCCATGTCCAGTCAGTATAAAACCCAAACTCAAGCCGAAGCCAAAATTCGGGCGTTCCCTAACAAAAGTTGCGTCCCGTATAAACTCGTGCGTGACCCGCCCGTTGTTACTGTTCGTCCAGCGTGAACGCCACCTTGAGACAAGGTGATCGTCCAGCAGGAGTTTCGTCCGTCTTGAGTCCAACCCTACCACGTCAGAAGCAGAAATCCAGTCATGACCTAGAAGTGGCAACCCCTTCTTGACCTTAAAAGCAATACCACGCCGTATTACTTCCAAGTCAAGGGGAGCCGCACCCAGCAGGACCTGAAGGGCATCTGTTGAGACCGTATGACAAACTGGCATGCAAGCCAGCATTGCAACTCTCTGACAAGTCAGTGCCTTTTTCCGGCCCATAACAGACATAACTGTTTCATACCATACGGACGAGCCAAACGCTGCGCAAGCAACGAAAAGACCATCATATATGGTACGCACAGCACGTCTACCAAGACCCCAGTCACTTCAAAGAATGCGTCTGATACTACTTGCAACGATAGTCAGCTTTTCTCGAACCACAGAGAGATGAGCCAAGAAGTTCATTCTCTCACCCATCGTAATTCCCAGATACTTGACCTGAGTCACGTATCTGAGAAAAACGTCGCCAGATCGAACTATCGGAGGACGCGACCGCGATAAGCTCCCTTTCAGCAGCATCATCACAGTTTTCTCCCTCGATACCTCAACCCCGACACTGTTCCCCCACTCATTGACTTCACGCATGGCCTGCTCACCCTTTCTCTCCAGTTCAGCACGAGACTGACCTTCGATTAAGATGAGCAAATCATCCGCGTACGCACAGAGTTGGCAAGACACAGCCAGAGACCTCAACAAGGGATCCATCATTAGGTTCCAAATAAATGGACCACAGATAGACCCCTGAGGACAGCCCTTGGAAACATCCCTGCAAACAGTATCGCTGGCGCCTACCACAAAAGCTTTCCTACCGCTGAAGTAACTACTCCATAGGGAGAGCTCCCGAAAGCCAACTAAGCGTAGTCTATCGAGAACCTCTCTCCAAGAGAGATAAACAAACGCACCCTTAAAATCAACAAATATGCCAAGGACATATTTGCTCGCAGAGTTTGCAACACTAGACTTGACATGGTGCCACGCGTCCTCAACAGATCTCCCCTCCTTAAATCCGAACTGAAACTCAGAAGCCACCTCATTGTAGGACTCCCGCAGTCTATACACCATCATCCTATACACCATCATCCTTTCCAGCACTTTTCCAAGTACCGGAAGGAGGCTGATGCCCCGATATGAGCGAGGATCACTCCTCACCTTATCAGGCGACTTCAGGAGCACAACAACTTTAGCCTGCTTCCAAGCCTCAGGGAAATAGCCCTCGCTGATACACCTCCCAAAGACTGACTCCAGATATTCAGGTATGGCCTTCCAGATGCTTTTACACATCTCTCCAGTCATACCATCAATACCCGGAGACTTCCTACTTTTGACACGGTATATGCTATCATCGACTTCCATTCTCTCCAGTGGCGGAGGACCAACAATCTCCCCATAGGGAAGACGATTAGCCGACTCCGCCCCCGGAAAGAAGGTCTCAAGCAAGGCGTCCGTGCATTGCCTCCATGTCAGCAACGTAGTGTCGCCAACCCGAAGACCCGACAAGTCCGCCTGTTGCCGTCTACCCCTAAGGATACGGTAAACCTTACCCCAGGGGTCATCCCTGTTGTCCTGTACGAAAGTACGCCACTCGTCCTCCTTCACACTCACGATTCTGTCCTTGTAGGCACTCAAGGCAGCCAGATAGTCAGCTTTTCGCTGAGCCAGATCTTCCGCATCAGAACGCCTTCCCCTCTGGAATCGCTTCCTGAGACGACGAACGTTCCTCCGCATCAAATCCAGCTCGCGAGTCCACCACCTAACCCCTCCCTGACGAGTCTTGCGACAACGACCAAGGAGAGTATCATTAGTGGTACACATCCACCGATCTATCAGGCTGACTTGACTGTCAATAGTAAGTTCCTTATAGTCGTCAATTGGAACATCTAACGCTGCCCACCGAAATGCGTCAGCATAGTTATCCCAATCGACGTCGTGTAGTTTCCACTTGCGTGGCAAGTACGTCCCGTTCGTTGCCCGTTGGTGGGAGACCACAATCTCAATGAGACTATGATCACTCACACCAAAGTCATCCCTAATCTTCCAGCTAAAACGGTATTCCGTCATTGCCCCCACGTTGGCTAACGTCACGTCAATGTCACTACATTCTCTTGGACCATCAAAAGTGTACATCTCACTAGGCTCATTGAGAACAATGAGCCGCTTTGTGACCAGCCACTCGCTAAGCATGACACCTCGCAAGTAGTTTTGATGAGCAGAAGCATTCCTGCCCATCTTTGAGAACCACATGCGAGAGCATGCGTTTGCGTCTATCGCTAGGATTATAGGTGAACTACTATCCAGTAGTAGTACCGAATCCATGTACCCTAAATAGGGTTCAAGAGGCCCCCCAAACCTACAGTAGATGCTTGTCAGTAGCATTCTACCAAAACCGCCCTCCACGCTAACGCAGACTCCCCAATCACTCCTACTTACAACCGTACAGTTAATGTAACTGTCCTTTATTATAATAGCGGCGTTGCCCCCCAAGTCCGTAAGCGCTCGCATACCCCCCGGTAGACCCCTGATGTGACCATCCGTGGTATACGGCTCCTGCACGAGTGCAAAAGTCGCATTCAGGTTGCACATCGCCTGACCTAGTTCGCAGATCACCGAGTATGCCCGCTGACAGTTAAGCTGCAAAATTTTTATATCTGTACCCTCCATATTAATGACGAGCGTTCGCCTTGGCGACAATGGCGCTGTAAACCGGGCAGGCTGCAGACATCATCAGATGCCCAGCCGGAAGCCCCTTAAAGGCACAGTTTCTGCATCTCACCTCGTTTTGGCAGCGTGAGGCTAAGTGGCCTGCCGTGCCACATAATCGACAGACATCTGTGGTCATCCTGCAGTCCCGCACCATGTGGTCGAAACCCAGGCACCTAAAGCAACTGGGGACTGCGTCGTGTTGTCGTACCGCAAACGAGAACCACTTTATGTAGCACCTACCAACGTCGATCATACTCTGCAATGTTCCAGAATTGCCCTCAAGGACGACATTTACTGGGCCGCCACTAGCCTTCCAAGGGCCAGTCACCAGGCGAACGTTCCGCTTAAAGACCTCCTCAGACATCTTCTGCTTTAGATTCATCTCGTACAGCTCCGTCATAAATTCATCCGGGGTAATCTCCGGATGAACGCGCTGTACGACGATCCTCGGTCCAAGCTTATCCCTCACCGACACCTCCAACCCAACCTCACCGAACTTCGTATTCTTCGCCACCTTCTCCCTCTCAGCTACCGACGGGGTCCGAATGACCGCTCCGCCATCGCGCATAGGCCGCAAATCATGCACACGCACACCTAAAGTGGGGCCGACCTCCTTCTGCACCTTCTCTACAACCTCCTTCGATGAGACGCCCTTCTTTCCCTTAACTACCACCGACCACGTCTCCACAGGCTTAGGCACAGCTACAACCGGAGCAGCAACAGCAGCAACACCACCACGTCTGGTCATCACCGGAGCAGGAGGTGCCATGGGACCCCTAAAGGCCACCGACTGCACCCCAGCCACTTTGCCACCCTCATATACTTCGAGGCGCCCTTTCAACCGTTCATTCTCAGCAATAACGCCAAAGAGCAACGACTCAAACTTGCTGGAGTGTTCCAAAACACCCTTGGCCAGCTCAGTACCAACACCGTCAGCCATCACCAATTCCAGCAACGCCGCACTGATCGCCTTCATTTGGCCAACTACGCCAGTGTCCACAACTAGTTGTGGCCTCTTACGTTCCCGCACCCTCTTAAGGCTGGAACCGGATGCAACATCCGACACCTCCATGTAGTTAGCAGCAACACCAGCAGCAGGTACATCAGCAGGGGCAGCGTCAAGTATAATCGCAGCAGTAGCGGCGGCAGCAGCACGTTTGGCCTTAGGGGAGCCAACCTTGTACCTCTTCACATCCTCCTCCATCTCGGTACTTGAGAGCTCGCTCTCCGTATGACGGACAATACGTCCGCCCGCCGGTGGCAGCCCCTTTCCGCATCCATCGGTCGTCGTTACATCCGACGCATCACCCTTCGCTCTCGGCCTCTCGCCCCTCTTCTTGCCCGCAGGCGGCATACCCCAAAAAACTATCGAAAATCACAAAAATTTCCAATTAAAAGGAACGCCCCAATATTCCCAACAAAAATGTGAATGCCCCTAATAGTCAGGACACCAATAGCACGGACACACACCACTTAGTGGAGACACAGACCACTTAGCGGATACACCAAAACCGGAAGTGAACTGCCTTACCGACCGGAAGTGAACCGTATTACCAATGCAGTTTTGCACTGCCTTACCAATGCGGTTTTCACTGCCTTACCAAATTACCGACCGAACCGTGTTACCCGCACCGTATTACCCGAACCGTATTACCAATACAGTGTATGCACTGTACCGACTCAGTCAATACACCTACCACCTAGTAACTACACAAACCACACTAGTGGCAACACCGTCACACTCACCCGTCAGGCAACACCACAACCAGCCGCCGGAGTTTGGCCTTGAGACACCTTGCCAGCGGAGTCTCAACTTTTGTTTATGTGTATACACACGCACTGTATACAAATAACACACACGTTTCAATGACTATAGACCGATTTGTAATCCGTCTATATCTTTGACATTTTTATATAGCCCGAATCTACAGAGTCCAAGGTTTTAAACACACTATCGCTCGTTTTTATATTCGCACTATTACACTTTGAAATTACGCACCGGAAAAACCGAAAAAACCGCATATAAAACACACGTCTGATCAGCTCTACGTAAAACGTACAAATGAGAGTAGATAGGGACAGATGTGTCCAGGTTTTACGTGAGTACCTGCCGCAAAGGCCCAAACTCACGGTGCTCTTAACACCGGGTAGAAACAATGCGTCCACCATCGCCCCTATGTACGACAAAATGCCATACATGAGTACCAATTCGAAGTCATGTATTTGGACATGACCTCCCCTTTGGTGAGGAGCGGAGCACTATCTAAAACTCCTTCCGTTCTATGGGTCACGGCACCCGGTTGCAATGCAACTCCACACCGAGCTTACGCTCTACCCGCGATTTGGGTCTAAACCACAGCCACCACGAAGCTCCCCGAAGGGCCGCACCAACTGTCAGGCTGGAACCGAAGTTCCAGGGGCTCCTGACACCCGTGGTACCAGAATTAAGCCTCCGGTCAGGCCTCGTAGCCGAAACTACTACCAAGTTGAACTCCAAATAGTTCGGGACTGGTCACCCAACAGCAACAAAACAGCAAACATACAGCAACATATAGACACAAGGAACAACACAAGACGCCACACATTCAACAGCCGCTCTCACGAGCGACGCTTTGTGCCGCATGGTGCGACACCGGCAAGGGACTACACGAACAAACAGTTACAACAATAGACAAAACCCCCTCACGGGTGGCTTTACAGTTCAACGCGCGAGAAAGAACAGGTAGCAGCAACAACAGCAAAACAGCAGGGAGAAGTGCGAAGACGGTGCACTGCTGGGAGGGACAGATAACGCGTATCAGCCCCCACCAACGAACATACCCATATCTGCAAACCGGACCAGACGATGTACACTACCTGTGCGAAAGCACTTTGGCAGTTGAGCACCACCACAAATAGTCACATCAGGAGCTACCTCCGCTAACGTACAGTCCACCTACGATTGAATACGCCCCTTGCGTATTCACCTAACCTTCTAAGCGTCCGACTGTCCTCTAGAGCCCTACTGCAATCCCATCCCCCCTCTGAATGATATATCCCCATATCATCGAAACTCCTAATATCACTATAAAGTGAACACCCCGTAAGTACATGTAGCCAGTCCTCCGTCCCTTGTCCACAAATGCAGTCCGGCGAATCTGACAGACCCCTTTTATGCAGAAATGCATTCAAGGAGCCATGTCCAGTCAGTATAAAACCCAAACTCAAGCCGAAGCCAAAATTCGGGCGTTCCCTAACAAAAGTTGCGTCCCGTATAAACTCGTGAGTGACCCGCCCGTTGTTACTGTTCGTCCAGCGTGAACGCCACCTTGAGACAAGGTGATCGTCCAGCAGGAGTTTCGTCCGTCTTGAGTCCAACCCTACCACGTCAGAAGCAGAAATCCAGTCATGCCTAAGAAGTGGCAACCCCTTCTTGACCTTAAGATGAGCAAATCATCCGCGTACGCACAGAGTTGGCAAGACACAGCCAGAGACCTCAACAAGGGATCCATCATTAGGTTCCAAATAAATGGACCACAGATAGACCCCTGAGGACAGCCCCTGGAAACATCCCTGCAAACAGTATCGCTGGCGCCTACCACAAAAGCTTTCCTACCGCTGAAGTAACTACTCCATAGGGAGAGCTCCCGACAGCCAACTAAGCGTAGTCTATCGAGAACCTCTCTCCAAGAGAGATAATCAAACGCACCCTTAAAATCAACAAATATGCCAAGGACATATTTGCTCGCAGAGTTTGCAACACTAGACTTGACATGGTGCCACGCGTCCTCAACAGATCTCCCCTCCTTAAATCCGAACTGAAACTCAGAAGCCACCTCATTGTAGGACTCCCGCAGTCTATACACCATCATCCTTTCCAGCACTTTTCCAAGTACCGGAAGGAGGCTGATGCCCCGATATGAGCGAGGATCACTCCTCACCTTATCAGGCGACTTCAGGAGCACAACAACTTTAGCCTGCTTCCAAGCCTCAGGGAAATAGCCCTCGCTGATACACCTCCCAAAGACTGACTCCAGATATTCAGGTATGGCCTTCTAGATGCTTTTACACATCTCTCCAGTCATACCATCAATACCCGGAGACTTCCTACTTTTGACACGGTATATGCTATCATCGACTTCCATTCTCTCCAGTGGCGGAGGACCAACAATCTCCCCATAGGGAAGACGATTAGCCGACTCCGCCCCCGGAAAGAAGGTCTCAAGCAAGGCGTCCGTGCATTGCCTCCATGTCAGCAACGTAGTGTCGCCAACCCGAAGACCCGACAAGTCCGCCTGTTGCCGTCTACCCCTAAGGATACGGTAAACCTTACCCCAGGGGTCATCCCTGTTGTCCTGTACGAAAGTACGCCACTCGTCCTCCTTCACACTCACGATTCTGTCCTTGTAGGCACTCAAGGCAGCCAGATAGTCAGCTTTTCGCTGAGCCAGATCTTCCGCATCAGAACGCCTTCCCCTCTGGAATCGCTTCCTGAGACGACGAACGTTCCTCCGCATCAAATCCAGCTCGCGAGTCCACCACCTGACCCCTCCCTGACGAGTCTTGCGACAACGACCAAGGAGAGTATCATTAGTGGTACACATCCACCGATCTATCAGGCTGACTTGACTGTCAATAGTAAGTTCCCTATAGTCGTCAATTGGAACATCTAACGCTGCCCACCGAAATGCGTCAGCATAGTTATCCCAATCGACGTCGTGTAGTTTCCACTTGCGTGGCAAGTACGTCCCGTTCGTTGCCCGTTGGTGGGAGACCACAATCTCAATGAGACTATGATCACTCACACCAAAGTCATCCCTAATCTTCCAGCTAAAACTGTATTCCGTCATTGCCCCCACGTTGGCTAACGTCACTAACGTCAATGTCACTACATCCTCTTGGACCATCAAAAGTGTACATCTCACTAGGCTCATTGAGAACAATGAGCCGCTTTGTGACCAGCCACTCGCTAAGCATGACACCTCGCAAGTAGTTTTGATGAGCAGAAGCATTCCTGCCCATCTTTGAGAACCACATGCGAGAGCATGCGTTTGCGTCTATCGCTAGGATTATAGGTGAACTACTATCCAGTAGTAGTACCGAATCCATGTACCCTAAAGAGGTACATGGATTCAAGAGGCCCCCCAAACCTACAGTAGATGCTTGTCAGTAGCATTCTACCAAAACCGCCCTCCACGCTAACGCAGACTCCCCAATCACTCCTACTTACAACCGTACAGTTAATGTAACTGTCCTTTATTATAATAGCGGCGTTGCCCCCCAAGTCCGTAAACGCTGGCATACCCCCCGGTAGACCCCTGATGTGACCATCCGTGGTATACGGCTCCTGCACGAGTGCAAAAGTCGCATTCAGGTTGCACATCGCCTGACCTAGTTCGCAGATCACCGAGTATGCCCGCTGACAGTTAAGCTGCAAAATTTTTATATCTGTACCCTCCATATTAATGACGAGCGTTCGCCTTGGCGACAATGGCGCTGTAAACCGGGCAGGCTGCAGACATCATCAGATGCCCAGCCGGAAGCCCCTTAAAGGCACAGTTTCTGCATCTCACCTCGTTTTGGCAGCGTGAGGCTAAGTGGCCTGCCGTGCCACATAATCGACAGACATCTGTGGTCATCCTGCAGTCCCGCACCATGTGGTCGAAACCCAGGCACCTAAAGCAACTGGGGACTGCGTCGTGTTGTCGTACCGCAAACGAGAACCACTTTATGTAGCACCTACCAACGTCGATCATACTTTGCAATGTTCCAGAATTGCCCTCAAGGACGACATTTACTGGGCCGCCACTAGCCTTCCAAGGGCCAGTCACCAGGCGAACGTTCCGCTTAAAGACCTCCTCAGACATCTTCTGCTTTAGATTCATCTCGTACAGCTCCGTCATAAATTCATCCGGGGTAATCTCCGGATGAACGCGCTGTACGACGATCCTCGGTCCAAGCTTATCCCTCACCGACACCTCCAACCCAACCTCACCGAACTTCGTATTCTTCGCCACCTTCTCCCTCTGAGCTACCGACGGGGTCCGAATGACCGCTCCGCCATCGCGCATAGGCCGCAAATCATGCACACGCACACCTAAAGTGGGGCCGACCTCCTTCTGCACCTTCTCTACAACCTCCTTCGATGAGACGCCCTTCTTTCCCTTAACTACCACCGACCACGTCTCCACAGGCTTAGGCACAGCTACAACCGGAGCAGCAACACCACCACGTCTGGTCATCACCGGAGCAGGAGGTGCCATGGGACCCCTAAAGGCCACCGACTGCACCCCAGCCACTTTGCCACCCTCATATACTTCGAGGCGCCCTTTCAACCGTTCATTCTCAGCAATAACGCCAAAGAGCAACGACTCAAACTTGCTGGAGTGTTCCAAAACACCCTTGGCCAGCTCAGTACCAACACCGTCAGCCATCACCAATTCCAGCAACGCCGCACTGATCGCCTTCATTTGGCCAACTACGCCAGTGTCCACAACTGGTTGTGGCCTCTTACGTTCCCGCACCCTCTTAAGGCTGGAACCGGATGCAACATCCGACACCTCCATGTAGTTAGCAGCAACACCAGCAGCAGGTACATCAGCAGGGGCAGCGTCAAGTATAATCGCAGCAGTAGCGGCGGCAGCAGCACGTTTGGCCTTAGGGGAGCCAACCTTGTACCTCTTCACATCCTCCTCCATCTCGGTACTTGAGAGCTCGCTCTCCGTATGACGGACAATACGTCCGCCCGCCGGTGGCAGCCCCTTTCCGCATCCATCGGTCGTCGTTACATCCGACGCATCACCCTTCGCTCTCGGCCTCTCGCCCCTCTTCTTGCCCGCAGGCGGCATACCCCAAAAAACTATCGAAAATCACAAAAATTTCCAATTAAAAGGAACACCCCTAATATTCCCAACAAAAATGTGAATGCCCCTAATAGTCAGGACACCAATAGCACGGACACACACCACTTAGTGGAGACACAGACCACTTAGCGGAGACACAACCCAGAAATGGTCGAACCAAAACCGGAAGTGAACTGCCTTACCGACCGGAAGTGAACCGTATTACCAATGCAGTTTTGCACTGCCTTACCAATGCGGTTTTCACTGCCTTACCAAATTACCGACCGAACCGTGTTACCCGCACCGTATTACCCGAACCGTATTACCAATACAGTGTATGCACTGTATTACCAATTACCGACTCAGTCAATACACCTACCACCTAGTAACTACACAAACCACACTAGTGGCAACACCGTCTCACTCACCCGTCAGGCAACACCACAACCAGCCGCCGGAGTTTGGCCTTGAGACACCTTGCCAGCGGAGTCTCAACTTTTGTTTATGTGTATACACACGCACTGTATACAAATAACACACACGTTTCAATGACTATAGACCGATTTGTAATCCGTCTATATCTTTGACATCCGTCAACCGATTCACCGATTTTTATATAGCCCGAATCTACAGAGTACAAGGTTTTAAACACACTATCGCTCGTTTTTATATTCGCACTATTACACTTTGAAATTACGCACCGAAAAAACCGAAAAAACCGCATATAAAACACACGTCTGATCAGCTCTACGTAAAACGTACAAATGAGAGTAGATAGGGACCGAGACCGTGAGAGAGACCGTTCTATGGGTCACGGCACCCGGTTGCAATGCAACTCCACACCGAGCTTACGCTCTACCCGCGATTTGGGTCTAAACCACAGCCACCACGAAGCTCCCCGAAGGGCCGCACCAACTGTCAGGCTGGAACCGAAGTTCCAGGGGCTCCTGACACCCGTGGTACCAGAATTAAGCCTCCGGTCAGGCCTCGTAGCCGAAACTACTACCAAGTTGAACTCCAAATAGTTCGGGACTGGTCACCCAACAGCAACAAAACAGCAAACATACAGCAACATATAGACACAAGGAACAACACAAGACGCCACACATTCAACAGCCGCTCTCACGAGCGACGCTTTGTGCCGCATGGTGCGACACCGGCAAGGGACTACACGAACAAACAGTTACAACAATAGACAAAACCCCCTCACGGGTGGCTTTACAGTTCAACGCGCGAGAAAGAACAGGTAGCAGCAACAACAGCAAAACAGCAGGGAGAAGTGCGAAGACGGTGCACTGCTGGGAGGGACAGATAACGCGTATCAGCCCCCACCAACGAACATACCCATATCTGCAAACCGGACCAGACGATGTACACTACCTGTGCGAAAGCACTTTGGCAGTTGAGCACCACCACAAATAGTCACATCAGGAGCTACCTCCGCTAACGTACAGTCCACCTACGATTGAATACGCCCCTTGCGTATTCACCTAACCTTCTAAGCGTCCGACTGTCCTCTAGAGCCCTACTGCAATCCCATCCCCCCTCTGAATGATATATCCCCATATCATCGAAACTCCTAATATCACTATAAAGTGAACACCCCGTAAGTACATGTAGCCAGTCCTCCGTCCCTTGTCCACAAATGCAGTCCGGCGAATCTGACAGACCCCTTTTATGCAGAAATGCATTCAAGGAGCCATGTCCAGTCAGTATAAAACCCAAACTCAAGCCGAAGCCAAAATTCGGGCGTTCCCTAACAAAAGTTGCGTCCCGTATAAACTCGTGAGTGACCCGCCCGTTGTTACTGTTCGTCCAGCGTGAACGCCACCTTGAGACAAGGTGATCGTCCAGCAGGAGTTTCGTCCGTCTTGAGTCCAACCCTACCACGTCAGAAGCAGAAATCCAGTCATGCCTAAGAAGTGGCAACCCCTTCTTGACCTTAAGATGAGCAAATCATCCGCGTACGCACAGAGTTGGCAAGACACAGCCAGAGACCTCAACAAGGGATCCATCATTAGGTTCCAAATAAATGGACCACAGATAGACCCCTGAGGACAGCCCCTGGAAACATCCCTGCAAACAGTATCGCTGGCGCCTACCACAAAAGCTTTCCTACCGCTGAAGTAACTACTCCATAGGGAGAGCTCCCGACAGCCAACTAAGCGTAGTCTATCGAGAACCTCTCTCCAAGAGAGATAATCAAACGCACCCTTAAAATCAACAAATATGCCAAGGACATATTTGCTCGCAGAGTTTGCAACACTAGACTTGACATGGTGCCACGCGTCCTCAACAGATCTCCCCTCCTTAAATCCGAACTGAAACTCAGAAGCCACCTCATTGTAGGACTCCCGCAGTCTATACACCATCATCCTTTCCAGCACTTTTCCAAGTACCGGAAGGAGGCTGATGCCCCGATATGAGCGAGGATCACTCCTCACCTTATCAGGCGACTTCAGGAGCACAACAACTTTAGCCTGCTTCCAAGCCTCAGGGAAATAGCCCTCGCTGATACACCTCCCAAAGACTGACTCCAGATATTCAGGTATGGCCTTCTAGATGCTTTTACACATCTCTCCAGTCATACCATCAATACCCGGAGACTTCCTACTTTTGACACGGTATATGCTATCATCGACTTCCATTCTCTCCAGTGGCGGAGGACCAACAATCTCCCCATAGGGAAGACGATTAGCCGACTCCGCCCCCGGAAAGAAGGTCTCAAGCAAGGCGTCCGTGCATTGCCTCCATGTCAGCAACGTAGTGTCGCCAACCCGAAGACCCGACAAGTCCGCCTGTTGCCGTCTACCCCTAAGGATACGGTAAACCTTACCCCAGGGGTCATCCCTGTTGTCCTGTACGAAAGTACGCCACTCGTCCTCCTTCACACTCACGATTCTGTCCTTGTAGGCACTCAAGGCAGCCAGATAGTCAGCTTTTCGCTGAGCCAGATCTTCCGCATCAGAACGCCTTCCCCTCTGGAATCGCTTCCTGAGACGACGAACGTTCCTCCGCATCAAATCCAGCTCGCGAGTCCACCACCTGACCCCTCCCTGACGAGTCTTGCGACAACGACCAAGGAGAGTATCATTAGTGGTACACATCCACCGATCTATCAGGCTGACTTGACTGTCAATAGTAAGTTCCCTATAGTCGTCAATTGGAACATCTAACGCTGCCCACCGAAATGCGTCAGCATAGTTATCCCAATCGACGTCGTGTAGTTTCCACTTGCGTGGCAAGTACGTCCCGTTCGTTGCCCGTTGGTGGGAGACCACAATCTCAATGAGACTATGATCACTCACACCAAAGTCATCCCTAATCTTCCAGCTAAAACTGTATTCCGTCATTGCCCCCACGTTGGCTAACGTCACTAACGTCAATGTCACTACATCCTCTTGGACCATCAAAAGTGTACATCTCACTAGGCTCATTGAGAACAATGAGCCGCTTTGTGACCAGCCACTCGCTAAGCATGACACCTCGCAAGTAGTTTTGATGAGCAGAAGCATTCCTGCCCATCTTTGAGAACCACATGCGAGAGCATGCGTTTGCGTCTATCGCTAGGATTATAGGTGAACTACTATCCAGTAGTAGTACCGAATCCATGTACCCTAAAGAGGTACATGGATTCAAGAGGCCCCCCAAACCTACAGTAGATGCTTGTCAGTAGCATTCTACCAAAACCGCCCTCCACGCTAACGCAGACTCCCCAATCACTCCTACTTACAACCGTACAGTTAATGTAACTGTCCTTTATTATAATAGCGGCGTTGCCCCCCAAGTCCGTAAACGCTGGCATACCCCCCGGTAGACCCCTGATGTGACCATCCGTGGTATACGGCTCCTGCACGAGTGCAAAAGTCGCATTCAGGTTGCACATCGCCTGACCTAGTTCGCAGATCACCGAGTATGCCCGCTGACAGTTAAGCTGCAAAATTTTTATATCTGTACCCTCCATATTAATGACGAGCGTTCGCCTTGGCGACAATGGCGCTGTAAACCGGGCAGGCTGCAGACATCATCAGATGCCCAGCCGGAAGCCCCTTAAAGGCACAGTTTCTGCATCTCACCTCGTTTTGGCAGCGTGAGGCTAAGTGGCCTGCCGTGCCACATAATCGACAGACATCTGTGGTCATCCTGCAGTCCCGCACCATGTGGTCGAAACCCAGGCACCTAAAGCAACTGGGGACTGCGTCGTGTTGTCGTACCGCAAACGAGAACCACTTTATGTAGCACCTACCAACGTCGATCATACTTTGCAATGTTCCAGAATTGCCCTCAAGGACGACATTTACTGGGCCGCCACTAGCCTTCCAAGGGCCAGTCACCAGGCGAACGTTCCGCTTAAAGACCTCCTCAGACATCTTCTGCTTTAGATTCATCTCGTACAGCTCCGTCATAAATTCATCCGGGGTAATCTCCGGATGAACGCGCTGTACGACGATCCTCGGTCCAAGCTTATCCCTCACCGACACCTCCAACCCAACCTCACCGAACTTCGTATTCTTCGCCACCTTCTCCCTCTGAGCTACCGACGGGGTCCGAATGACCGCTCCGCCATCGCGCATAGGCCGCAAATCATGCACACGCACACCTAAAGTGGGGCCGACCTCCTTCTGCACCTTCTCTACAACCTCCTTCGATGAGACGCCCTTCTTTCCCTTAACTACCACCGACCACGTCTCCACAGGCTTAGGCACAGCTACAACCGGAGCAGCAACACCACCACGTCTGGTCATCACCGGAGCAGGAGGTGCCATGGGACCCCTAAAGGCCACCGACTGCACCCCAGCCACTTTGCCACCCTCATATACTTCGAGGCGCCCTTTCAACCGTTCATTCTCAGCAATAACGCCAAAGAGCAACGACTCAAACTTGCTGGAGTGTTCCAAAACACCCTTGGCCAGCTCAGTACCAACACCGTCAGCCATCACCAATTCCAGCAACGCCGCACTGATCGCCTTCATTTGGCCAACTACGCCAGTGTCCACAACTGGTTGTGGCCTCTTACGTTCCCGCACCCTCTTAAGGCTGGAACCGGATGCAACATCCGACACCTCCATGTAGTTAGCAGCAACACCAGCAGCAGGTACATCAGCAGGGGCAGCGTCAAGTATAATCGCAGCAGTAGCGGCGGCAGCAGCACGTTTGGCCTTAGGGGAGCCAACCTTGTACCTCTTCACATCCTCCTCCATCTCGGTACTTGAGAGCTCGCTCTCCGTATGACGGACAATACGTCCGCCCGCCGGTGGCAGCCCCTTTCCGCATCCATCGGTCGTCGTTACATCCGACGCATCACCCTTCGCTCTCGGCCTCTCGCCCCTCTTCTTGCCCGCAGGCGGCATACCCCAAAAAACTATCGAAAATCACAAAAATTTCCAATTAAAAGGAACACCCCTAATATTCCCAACAAAAATGTGAATGCCCCTAATAGTCAGGACACCAATAGCACGGACACACACCACTTAGTGGAGACACAGACCACTTAGCGGAGACACAACCCAGAAATGGTCGAACCAAAACCGGAAGTGAACTGCCTTACCGACCGGAAGTGAACCGTATTACCAATGCAGTTTTGCACTGCCTTACCAATGCGGTTTTCACTGCCTTACCAAATTACCGACCGAACCGTGTTACCCGCACCGTATTACCCGAACCGTATTACCAATACAGTGTATGCACTGTATTACCAATTACCGACTCAGTCAATACACCTACCACCTAGTAACTACACAAACCACACTAGTGGCAACACCGTCTCACTCACCCGTCAGGCAACACCACAACCAGCCGCCGGAGTTTGGCCTTGAGACACCTTGCCAGCGGAGTCTCAACTTTTGTTTATGTGTATACACACGCACTGTATACAAATAACACACACGTTTCAATGACTATAGACCGATTTGTAATCCGTCTATATCTTTGACATCCGTCAACCGATTCACCGATTTTTATATAGCCCGAATCTACAGAGTACAAGGTTTTAAACACACTATCGCTCGTTTTTATATTCGCACTATTACACTTTGAAATTACGCACCGAAAAAACCGAAAAAACCGCATATAAAACACACGTCTGATCAGCTCTACGTAAAACGTACAAATGAGAGTAGATAGGGACCGAGACCGTGAGAGAGACCGTTCTATGGGTCACGGCACCCGGTTGCAATGCAACTCCACACCGAGCTTACGCTCTACCCGCGATTTGGGTCTAAACCACAGCCACCACGAAGCTCCCCGAAGGGCCGCACCAACTGTCAGGCTGGAACCGAAGTTCCAGGGGCTCCTGACACCCGTGGTACCAGAATTAAGCCTCCGGTCAGGCCTCGTAGCCGAAACTACTACCAAGTTGAACTCCAAATAGTTCGGGACTGGTCACCCAACAGCAACAAAACAGCAAACATACAGCAACATATAGACACAAGGAACAACACAAGACGCCACACATTCAACAGCCGCTCTCACGAGCGACGCTTTGTGCCGCATGGTGCGACACCGGCAAGGGACTACACGAACAAACAGTTACAACAATAGACAAAACCCCCTCACGGGTGGCTTTACAGTTCAACGCGCGAGAAAGAACAGGTAGCAGCAACAACAGCAAAACAGCAGGGAGAAGTGCGAAGACGGTGCACTGCTGGGAGGGACAGATAACGCGTATCAGCCCCCACCAACGAACATACCCATATCTGCAAACCGGACCAGACGATGTACACTACCTGTGCGAAAGCACTTTGGCAGTTGAGCACCACCACAAATAGTCACATCAGGAGCTACCTCCGCTAACGTACAGTCCTCCTACGATTGAATACGCCCCTTGCGTATTCACCTAACCTTCTAAGCGTCCGACTGTCCTCTAGAGCCCTACTGCAATCCCATCCCCCCTCTGAATGATATATCCCCATATCATCGAAACTCCTAATATCACTATAAAGTGAACACCCCGTAAGTACATGTAGCCAGTCCTCCGTCCCTTGTCCACAAATGCAGTCCGGCGAATCTGACAGACCCCTTTTATGCAGAAATGCATTCAAGGAGCCATGTCCAGTCAGTATAAAACCCAAACTCAAGCCGAAGCCAAAATTCGGGCGTTCCCTAACAAAAGTTGCGTCCCGTATAAACTCGTGAGTGACCCGCCCGTTGTTACTGTTCGTCCAGCGTGAACGCCACCTTGAGACAAGGTGATCGTCCAGCAGGAGTTTCGTCCGTCTTGAGTCCAACCCTACCACGTCAGAAGCAGAAATCCAGTCATGCCTAAGAAGTGGCAACCCCTTCTTGACCTTAAAAGCAATACCACGCCGTATTACTTCCAAGTCAAGGGGAGCCGCACCCAGCAGGACCTGAAGGGCATCTGTTGAGACCGTATGACAAACTGGCATGCAAGCCAGCATTGCAACTCTCTGACAAGTCAGTGCCTTTTTCCGGCCCATAACAGACATAACTGTTTCATACCATACGGACGAGCCAAACGCTGCGCAAGCAACGAAAAGACCATCATATATGGTACGCACAGCACGTCTACCAAGACCCCAGTCACTTCTAAGAATGCGTCTGATACTACTTGCAACGATAGTCAGCTTTTCTCGAACCACAGAGAGATGAGCCAAGAAGTTCATTCTCTCACCCATCGTAATTCCCAGATACTTGACCTGAGTCACGTATCTGAGAAAAACGTCGCCAGATCGAACTATCGGAGGACGCGACCGCGATAAGCTCCCTTTCATCAGCATCATCACAGTTTTCTCCCTCGATACCTCAACCCCGACACTGTTCCCCCACTCATTGACTTCACGCATGGCCTGCTCACCCTTTCTCTCCAGTTCAGCACGAGACTGACCTTCGATTAAGATGAGCAAATCATCCGCGTACGCACAGAGTTGGCAAGACACAGCCAGAGACCTCAACAAGGGATCCATCATTAGGTTCCAAATAAATGGACCACAGATAGACCCCTGAGGACAGCCCCTGGAAACATCCCTGCAAACAGTATCGCTGGCGCCTACCACAAAAGCTTTCCTACCGCTGAAGTAACTACTCCATAGGGAGAGCTCCCGACAGCCAACTAAACGTAGTCTATCGAGAACCTCTCTCCAAGAGAGATAATCAAACGCACCCTTAAAATCAACAAATATGCCAAGGACATATTTGCTCGCAGAGTTTGCAACACTAGACTTGACATGGTGCCACGCGTCCTCAACAGATCTCCCCTCCTTAAATCCGAACTGAAACTCAGAAGCCACCTCATTGTAGGACTCCCGCAGTCTATACACCATCATCCTTTCCAGCACTTTTCCAAGTACCGGAAGGAGGCTGATGCCCCGATATGAGCGAGGATCACTCCTCACCTTATCAGGCGACTTCAGGAGCACAACAACTTTAGCCTGCTTCCAAGCCTCAGGGAAATAGCCCTCGCTGATACACCTCCCAAAGACTGACTCCAGATATTCAGGTATGGCCTTCCAGATGCTTTTACACATCTCTCCAGTCATACCATCAATACCCGGAGACTTCCTACTTTTGACACGGTATATGCTATCATCGACTTCCATTCTCTCCAGTGGCGGAGGACCAACAATCTCCCCATAGGGAAGACGATTAGCCGACTCCGCCCCCGGAAAGAAGGTCTCAAGCAAGGCGTCCGTGCATTGCCTCCATGTCAGCAACGTAGTGTCGCCAACCCGAAGACCCGACAAGTCCGCCTGTTGCCGTCTACCCCTAAGGATACGGTAAACCTTACCCCAGGGGTCATCCCTGTTGTCCTGTACGAAAGTACGCCAGTCGTCCTCCTTCACACTCACGATTCTGTCCTTGTAGGCACTCAAGGCAGCCAGATAGTCAGCTTTTCGCTGAGCCAGATCTTCCGCATCAGAACGCCTTCCCCTCTGGAATCGCTTCCTGAGACGACGAACGTTCCTCCGCATCAAATCCAGCTCGCGAGTCCACCACCTGACCCCTCCCTGACGAGTCTTGCGACAACGACCAAGGAGAGTATCATTAGTGGTACACATCCACCGATCTATCAGGCTGACTTGACTGTCAATAGTAAGTTCCCTATAGTCGTCAATTGGAACATCTAACGCTGCCCACCGAAATGCGTCAGCATAGTTATCCCAATCGACGTCGTGTAGTTTCCACTTGCGTGGCAAGTACGTCCCGTTCGTTGCCCGTTGGTGGGAGACCACAATCTCAATGAGACTATGATCACTCACACCAAAGTCATCCCTAATCTTCCAGCTAAAACGGTATTCCGTCATTGCCCCCACGTTGGCTAACGTCACGTCAATGTCACTACATCCTCTTGGACCATCAAAAGTGTACATCTCACTAGGCTCATTGAGAACAATGAGCCGCTTTGTGACCAGCCACTCGCTAAGCATGACACCTCGCAAGTAGTTTTGATGAGCAGAAGCATTCCTGCCCATCTTTGAGAACCACATGCGAGAGCATGCGTTTGCGTCTATCGCTAGGATTATAGGTGAACTACTATCCAGTAGTAGTACCGAATCCATGTACCCTAAATAGGGTTCAAGAGGCCCCCCAAACCTACAGTAGATGCTTGTCAGTAGCATTCTACCAAAACCGCCCTCCACGCTAACGCAGACTCCCCAATCACTCCTACTTACAACCGTACAGTTAATGTAACTGTCCTTTATTATAATAGCGGCGTTGCCCCCCAAGTCCGTAAACGCTGGCATACCCCCCGGTAGACCCCTGATGTGACCATCCGTGGTATACGGCTCCTGCACGAGTGCAAAAGTCGCATTCAGGTTGCACATCGCCTGACCTAGTTCGCAGATCACCGAGTATGCCCGCTGACAGTTAAGCTGCAAAATTTTTATATCTGTACCCTCCATATTAATGACGAGCGTTCGCCTTGGCGACAATGGCGCTGTAAACCGGGCAGGCTGCAGACATCATCAGATGCCCAGCCGGAAGCCCCTTAAAGGCACAGTTTCTGCATCTCACCTCGTTTTGGCAGCGTGAGGCTAAGTGGCCTGCCGTGCCACATAATCGACAGACATCTGTGGTCATCCTGCAGTCCCGCACCATGTGGTCGAAACCCAGGCACCTAAAGCAACTGGGGACTGCGTCGTGTTGTCGTACCGCAAACGAGAACCACTTTATGTAGCACCTACCAACGTCGATCATACTCTGCAATGTTCCAGAATTGCCCTCAAGGACGACATTTACTGGGCCGCCACTAGCCTTCCAAGGGCCAGTCACCAGGCGAACGTTCCGCTTAAAGACCTCCTCAGACATCTTCTGCTTTAGATTCATCTCGTACAGCTCCGTCATAAATTCATCCGGGGTAATCTCCGGATGAACGCGCTGTACGACGATCCTCGGTCCAAGCTTATCCCTCACCGACACCTCCAACCCAACCTCACCGAACTTCGTATTCTTCGCCACCTTCTCCCTCTCAGCTACCGACGGGGTCCGAATGACCGCTCCGCCATCGCGCATAGGCCGCAAATCATGCACACGCACACCTAAAGTGGGGCCGACCTCCTTCTGCACCTTCTCTACAACCTCCTTCGATGAGACGCCCTTCTTTCCCTTAACTACCACCGACCACGTCTCCACAGGCTTAGGCACAGCTACAACCGGAGCAGCAACAGCAGCAACAGCAGCAACACCACCACGTCTGGTCATCACCGGAGCAGGAGGTGCCATGGGACCCCTAAAGGCCACCGACTGCACCCCAGCCACTTTGCCACCCTCATATACTTCGAGGCGCCCTTTCAACCGTTCATTCTCAGCAATAACGCCAAAGAGCAACGACTCAAACTTGCTGGAGTGTTCCAAAACACCCTTGGCCAGCTCAGTACCAACACCGTCAGCCATCACCAATTCCAGCAACGCCGCACTGATCGCCTTCATTTGGCCAACTACGCCAGTGTCCACAACTGGTTGTGGCCTCTTACGTTCCCGCACCCTCTTAAGGCTGGAACCGGATGCAACATCCGACACCTCCATGTAGTTAGCAGCAACACCAGCAGCAGGTACATCAGCAGGGGCAGCGTCAAGTATAATCGCAGCAGTAGCGGCGGCAGCAGCACGTTTGGCCTTAGGGGAGCCAACCTTGTACCTCTTCACATCCTCCTCCATCTCGGTACTTGAGAGCTCGCTCTCCGTATGACGGACAATACGTCCGCCCGCCGGTGGCAGCCCCTTTCCGCATCCATCGGTCGTCGTTACATCCGACGCATCACCCTTCGCTCTCGGCCTCTCGCCCCTCTTCTTGCCCGCAGGCGGCATACCCCAAAAAACTATCGAAAATCACAAAAATTTCCAATTAAAAGGAACGCCCCTAATATTCCCAACAAAAATGTGAATGTCCCTAATAGTCAGGACACCAATAGCACGGACACACACCACTTAGTGGAGACACAGACCACTTAGCGGACACACAACCCAGAAATGGTCGAACCAAAACAGGAAGTGAACTGCCTTACCGACCGGAAGTGAACCGTATTACCAATGCAGTTTTGCACTGCCTTACCAATGCGGTTTTCACTGCCTTACCAAATTACCGACCGAACCGTGTTACCCGCACCGTATTACCCGAACCGTATTACCAATACAGTGTATGCACTGTATTACCAATTACCGACTCAGTCAATACACCTACCACCTAGTAACTACACAAACCACACTAGTGGCAACACCGTCTCACTCACCCGTCAGGCAACACCACAACCAGCCGCCGGAGTTTGGCCTTGAGACACCTTGCCAGCGGAGTCTCAACTTTTGTTTATGTGTATACACACGCACTGTATACAAATAACACACACGTTTCAATGACTATAGACCCATTTGTAATCCGTCTATATCTTTGACATCCGTCAACCGATTCACCGATTTTTATATAGCCCGAATCTACAGAGTACAAGGTTTTAAACACACTATCGCTCGTTTTTATATTCGCACTATTACACTTTGAAATTACGCACCGAAAAAACGGAAAAAACCGCATATAAAACACACGTCTGATCAGCTCTACGTAAAACGTACAAATGAGAGTAGATAGGGACAGATGTGTCCAGGTTTTACGTGAGTACCTGCCGCAAAGGCCCAAACTCACGGTGCTCTTAACACCGGGTAGAAACAATGCGTCCACCATCGCCCCCATGTACGACAAAATGCCATACATGAGTACCAATTCGAAGTCATGTATTTGGACATGACCTCACCCTTGGTGAGGAGCGGAGCACTATCTAAAACTCCTTCCGTTCTATGGGTCACGGCACCCGGTTGCAATGCAACTCCACACCGAGCTTACGCTCTACCCGCGATTTGGGTCTAAACCACAGCCACCACGAAGCTCCCCGAAGGGCCGCACCAACTGTCAGGCTGGAACCGAAGTTCCAGGGGCTCCTGACACCCGTGGTACCAGAATTAAGCCTCCGGTCAGGCCTCGTAGCCGAAACTACTACCAAGTTGAACTCCAAATAGTTCGGGACTGGTCACCCAACAGCAACAAAACAGCAAACATACAGCAACATATAGACACAAGGAACAACACAAGACGCCACACATTCAACAGCCGCTCTCACGAGCGACGCTTTGTGCCGCATGGTGCGACACCGGCAAGGGACTACACGAACAAACAGTTACAACAATAGACAAAACCCCCTCACGGGTGGCTTTACAGTTCAACGCGCGAGAAAGAACAGGTAGCAGCAACAACAGCAAAACAGCAGGGAGAAGTGCGAAGACGGTGCACTGCTGGGAGGGACAGATAACGCGTATCAGCCCCCACCAACGAACATACCCATATCTGCAAACCGGACCAGACGATGTACACTACCTGTGCGAAAGCACTTTGGCAGTTGAGCACCACCACAAATAGTCACATCAGGAGCTACCTCCGCTAACGTACAGTCCTCCTACGATTGAATACGCCCCTTGCGTATTCACCTAACCTTCTAAGCGTCCGACTGTCCTCTAGAGCCCTACTGCAATCCCATCCCCCCTCTGAATGATATATCCCCATATCATCGAAACTCCTAATATCACTATAAAGTGAACACCCCGTAAGTACATGTAGCCAGTCCTCCGTCCCTTGTCCACAAATGCAGTCCGGCGAATCTGACAGACCCCTTTTATGCAGAAATGCATTCAAGGAGCCATGTCCAGTCAGTATAAAACCCAAACTCAAGCCGAAGCCAAAATTCGGGCGTTCCCTAACAAAAGTTGCGTCCCGTATAAACTCGTGAGTGACCCGCCCGTTGTTACTGTTCGTCCAGCGTGAACGCCACCTTGAGACAAGGTGATCGTCCAGCAGGAGTTTCGTCCGTCTTGAGTCCAACCCTACCACGTCAGAAGCAGAAATCCAGTCATGCCTAAGAAGTGGCAACCCCTTCTTGACCTTAAAAGCAATACCACGCCGTATTACTTCCAAGTCAAGGGGAGCCGCACCCAGCAGGACCTGAAGGGCATCTGTTGAGACCGTATGACAAACTGGCATGCAAGCCAGCATTGCAACTCTCTGACAAGTCAGTGCCTTTTTCCGGCCCATAACAGACATAACTGTTTCATACCATACGGACGAGCCAAACGCTGCGCAAGCAACGAAAAGACCATCATATATGGTACGCACAGCACGTCTACCAAGACCCCAGTCACTTCTAAGAATGCGTCTGATACTACTTGCAACGATAGTCAGCTTTTCTCGAACCACAGAGAGATGAGCCAAGAAGTTCATTCTCTCACCCATCGTAATTCCCAGATACTTGACCTGAGTCACGTATCTGAGAAAAACGTCGCCAGATCGAACTATCGGAGGACGCGACCGCGATAAGCTCCCTTTCAGCAGCATCATCACAGTTTTCTCCCTCGATACCTCAACCCCGACACTGTTCCCCCACTCATTGACTTCACGCATGGCCTGCTCACCCTTTCTCTCCAGTTCAGCACGAGACTGACCTTCGATTAAGATGAGCAAATCATCCGCGTACGCACAGAGTTGGCAAGACACAGCCAGAGACCTCAACAAGGGATCCATCATTAGGTTCCAAATAAATGGACCACAGATAGACCCCTGAGGACAGCCCCTGGAAACATCCCTGCAAACAGTATCGCTGGCGCCTACCACAAAAGCTTTCCTACCGCTGAAGTAACTACTCCATAGGGAGAGCTCCCGACAGCCAACTAAACGTAGTCTATCGAGAACCTCTCTCCAAGAGAGATAATCAAACGCACCCTTAAAATCAACAAATATGCCAAGGACATATTTGCTCGCAGAGTTTGCAACACTAGACTTGACATGGTGCCACGCGTCCTCAACAGATCTCCCCTCCTTAAATCCGAACTGAAACTCAGAAGCCACCTCATTGTAGGACTCCCGCAGTCTATACACCATCATCCTTTCCAGCACTTTTCCAAGTACCGGAAGGAGGCTGATGCCCCGATATGAGCGAGGATCACTCCTCACCTTATCAGGCGACTTCAGGAGCACAACAACTTTAGCCTGCTTCCAAGCCTCAGGGAAATAGCCCTCGCTGATACACCTCCCAAAGACTGACTCCAGATATTCAGGTATGGCCTTCCAGATGCTTTTACACATCTCTCCAGTCATACCATCAATACCCGGAGACTTCCTACTTTTGACACGGTATATGCTATCATCGACTTCCATTCTCTCCAGTGGCGGAGGACCAACAATCTCCCCATAGGGAAGACGATTAGCCGACTCCGCCCCCGGAAAGAAGGTCTCAAGCAAGGCGTCCGTGCATTGCCTCCATGTCAGCAACGTAGTGTCGCCAACCCGAAGACCCGACAAGTCCGCCTGTTGCCGTCTACCCCTAAGGATACGGTAAACCTTACCCCAGGGGTCATCCCTGTTGTCCTGTACGAAAGTACGCCACTCGTCCTCCTTCACACTCACGATTCTGTCCTTGTAGGCACTCAAGGCAGCCAGATAGTCAGCTTTTCGCTGAGCCAGATCTTCCGCATCAGAACGCCTTCCCCTCTGGAATCGCTTCCTGAGACGACGAACGTTCCTCCGCATCAAATCCAGCTCGCGAGTCCACCACCTGACCCCTCCCTGACGAGTCTTGCGACAACGACCAAGGAGAGTATCATTAGTGGTACACATCCACCGATCTATCAGGCTGACTTGACTGTCAATAGTAAGTTCCCTATAGTCGTCAATTGGAACATCTAACGCTGCCCACCGAAATGCGTCAGCATAGTTATCCCAATCGACGTCGTGTAGTTTCCACTTGCGTGGCAAGTACGTCCCGTTCGTTGCCCGTTGGTGGGAGACCACAATCTCAATGAGACTATGATCACTCACACCAAAGTCATCCCTAATCTTCCAGCTAAAACGGTATTCCGTCATTGCCCCCACGTTGGCTAACGTCACGTCAATGTCACTACATCCTCTTGGACCATCAAAAGTGTACATCTCACTAGGCTCATTGAGAACAATGAGCCGCTTTGTGACCAGCCACTCGCTAAGCATGACACCTCGCAAGTAGTTTTGATGAGCAGAAGCATTCCTGCCCATCTTTGAGAACCACATGCGAGAGCATGCGTTTGCGTCTATCGCTAGGATTATAGGTGAACTACTATCCAGTAGTAGTACCGAATCCATGTACCCTAAATAGGGTTCAAGAGGCCCCCCAAACCTACAGTAGATGCTTGTCAGTAGCATTCTACCAAAACCGCCCTCCACGCTAACGCAGACTCCCCAATCACTCCTACTTACAACCGTACAGTTAATGTAACTGTCCTTTATTATAATAGCGGCGTTGCCCCCCAAGTCCGTAAACGCTGGCATACCCCCCGGTAGACCCCTGATGTGACCATCCGTGGTATACGGCTCCTGCACGAGTGCAAAAGTCGCATTCAGGTTGCACATCGCCTGACCTAGTTCGCAGATCACCGAGTATGCCCGCTGACAGTTAAGCTGCAAAATTTTTATATCTGTACCCTCCATATTAATGACGAGCGTTCGCCTTGGCGACAATGGCGCTGTAAACCGGGCAGGCTGCAGACATCATCAGATGCCCAGCCGGAAGCCCCTTAAAGGCACAGTTTCTGCATCTCACCTCGTTTTGGCAGCGTGAGGCTAAGTGGCCTGCCGTGCCACATAATCGACAGACATCTGTGGTCATCCTGCAGTCCCGCACCATGTGGTCGAAACCCAGGCACCTAAAGCAACTGGGGACTGCGTCGTGTTGTCGTACCGCAAACGAGAACCACTTTATGTAGCACCTACCAACGTCGATCATACTCTGCAATGTTCCAGAATTGCCCTCAAGGACGACATTTACTGGGCCGCCACTAGCCTTCCAAGGGCCAGTCACCAGGCGAACGTTCCGCTTAAAGACCTCCTCAGACATCTTCTGCTTTAGATTCATCTCGTACAGCTCCGTCATAAATTCATCCGGGGTAATCTCCGGATGAACGCGCTGTACGACGATCCTCGGTCCAAGCTTATCCCTCACCGACACCTCCAACCCAACCTCACCGAACTTCGTATTCTTCGCCACCTTCTCCCTCTCAGCTACCGACGGGGTCCGAATGACCGCTCCGCCATCGCGCATAGGCCGCAAATCATGCACACGCACACCTAAAGTGGGGCCGACCTCCTTCTGCACCTTCTCTACAACCTCCTTCGATGAGACGCCCTTCTTTCCCTTAACTACCACCGACCACGTCTCCACAGGCTTAGGCACAGCTACAACCGGAGCAGCAACAGCAGCAACACCACCACGTCTGGTCATCACCGGAGCAGGAGGTGCCATGGGACCCCTAAAGGCCACCGACTGCACCCCAGCCACTTTGCCACCCTCATATACTTCGAGGCGCCCTTTCAACCGTTCATTCTCAGCAATAACGCCAAAGAGCAACGACTCAAACTTGCTGGAGTGTTCCAAAACACCCTTGGCCAGCTCAGTACCAACACCGTCAGCCATCACCAATTCCAGCAACGCCGCACTGATCGCCTTCATTTGGCCAACTACGCCAGTGTCCACAACTGGTTGTGGCCTCTTACGTTCCCGCACCCTCTTAAGGCTGGAACCGGATGCAACATCCGACACCTCCATGTAGTTAGCAGCAACACCAGCAGCAGGTACATCAGCAGGGGCAGCGTCAAGTATAATCGCAGCAGTAGCGGCGGCAGCAGCACGTTTGGCCTTAGGGGAGCCAACCTTGTACCTCTTCACATCCTCCTCCATCTCGGTACTTGAGAGCTCGCTCTCCGTATGACGGACAATACGTCCGCCCGCCGGTGGCAGCCCCTTTCCGCATCCATCGGTCGTCGTTACATCCGACGCATCACCCTTCGCTCTCGGCCTCTCGCCCCTCTTCTTGCCCGCAGGCGGCATATCAATCGATATACCCCAAAAAACTATCGAAAATCACAAAAATTTCCAATTAAAAGGAACGCCCCTAATATTCCCAACAAAAATGTGAATGCCCCTAATAGTCAGGACACCAATAGCACGGACACACACCACTTAGCGGAGACACAACCCAGAAATGGTCGAACCAAAACCGGAAGTGAACTGCCTTACCGACCGGAAGTGAACCGTATTACCAATGCAGTTTTGCACTGCCTTACCAATGCGGTTTTCACTGCCTTACCAAATTACCGACCGAACCGTGTTACCCGCACCGTATTACCCAAACCGTATTACCAATACAGTGTATGCACTGTATTACCAATTACCGACTCAGTCAATACACCTACCACCTAGTAACTACACAAACCACACTAGTGGCAACACCGTCTCACTCACCCGTCAGGCAACACCACAACCAGCCGCCGGAGTTTGGCCTTGAGACACCTTGCCAGCGGAGTCTCAACTTTTGTTTATGTGTATACACACGCACTGTATACAAATAACACACACGTTTCAATGACTATAGACCGATTTGTAATCCGTCTATATCTTTGACATCCGTCAACCGATTCACCGATTTTTATATAGCCCGAATCTACAGAGTACAAGGTTTTAAACACACTATCGCTCGTTTTTATATTCGCACTATTACACTTTGAAATTACGCACCGAAAAAACCGAAAAAACCGCATATAAAACACACGTCTGATCAGCTCTACGTAAAACGTACAAATGAGAGTAGATAGGGACAGATGTGTCCAGGTTTTACGTGAGTACCTGCCGCAAAGGCCCAAACTCACGGTGCTCTTAACACCGGGTAGAAACAATGCGTCCACCATCGCCCCCATGTACGACAAAATGCCATACATGAGTACCAATTCGAAGTCATGTATTTGGACATGACCTCCCCCTTGGTGAGGAGCGGAGCACTATCTAAAACTCCTTCCGTTCTATGGGTCACGGCACCCGGTTGCAATGCAACTCCACACCGAGCTTACGCTCTACCCGCGATTTGGGTCTAAACCACAGCCACCACGAAGCTCCCCGAAGGGCCGCACCAACTGTCAGGCTGGAACCGAAGTTCCAGGGGCTCCTGACACCCGTGGTACCAGAATTAAGCCTCCGGTCAGGCCTCGTAGCCGAAACTACTACCAAGTTGAACTCCAAATAGTTCGGGACTGGTCACCCAACAGCAACAAAACAGCAAACATACAGCAACATATAGACACAAGGAACAACACAAGACGCCACACATTCAACAGCCGCTCTCACGAGCGACGCTTTGTGCCGCATGGTGCGACACCGGCAAGGGACTACACGAACAAACAGTTACAACAATAGACAAAACCCCCTCACGGGTGGCTTTACAGTTCAACGCGCGAGAAAGAACAGGTAGCAGCAACAACAGCAAAACAGCAGGGAGAAGTGCGAAGACGGTGCACTGCTGGGAGGGACAGATAACGCGTATCAGCCCCCACCAACGAACATACCCATATCTGCAAACCGGACCAGACGATGTACACTACCTGTGCGAAAGCACTTTGGCAGTTGAGCACCACCACAAATAGTCACATCAGGAGCTACCTCCGCTAACGTACAGTCCTCCTACGATTGAATACGCCCCTTGCGTATTCACCTAACCTTCTAAGCGTCCGACTGTCCTCTAGAGCCCTACTGCAATCCCATCCCCCCTCTGAATGATATATCCCCATATCATCGAAACTCCTAATATCACTATAAAGTGAACACCCCGTAAGTACATGTAGCCAGTCCTCCGTCCCTTGTCCACAAATGCAGTCCGGCGAATCTGACAGACCCCTTTTATGCAGAAATGCATTCAAGGAGCCATGTCCAGTCAGTATAAAACCCAAACTCAAGCCGAAGCCAAAATTCGGGCGTTCCCTAACAAAAGTTGCGTCCCGTATAAACTCGTGAGTGACCCGCCCGTTGTTACTGTTCGTCCAGCGTGAACGCCACCTTGAGACAAGGTGATCGTCCAGCAGGAGTTTCGTCCGTCTTGAGTCCAACCCTACCACGTCAGAAGCAGAAATCCAGTCATGCCTAAGAAGTGGCAACCCCTTCTTGACCTTAAAAGCAATACCACGCCGTATTACTTCCAAGTCAAGGGGAGCCGCACCCAGCAGGACCTGAAGGGCATCTGTTGAGACCGTATGACAAACTGGCATGCAAGCCAGCATTGCAACTCTCTGACAAGTCAGTGCCTTTTTCCGGCCCATAACAGACATAACTGTTTCATACCATACGGACGAGCCAAACGCTGCGCAAGCAACGAAAAGACCATCATATATGGTACGCACAGCACGTCTACCAAGACCCCAGTCACTTCTAAGAATGCGTCTGATACTACTTGCAACGATAGTCAGCTTTTCTCGAACCACAGAGAGATGAGCCAAGAAGTTCATTCTCTCACCCATCGTAATTCCCAGATACTTGACCTGAGTCACGTATCTGAGAAAAACGTCGCCAGATCGAACTATCGGAGGACGCGACCGCGATAAGCTCCCTTTCATCAGCATCATCACAGTTTTCTCCCTCGATACCTCAACCCCGACACTGTTCCCCCACTCATTGACTTCACGCATGGCCTGCTCACCCTTTCTCTCCAGTTCAGCACGAGACTGACCTTCGATTAAGATGAGCAAATCATCCGCGTACGCACAGAGTTGGCAAGACACAGCCAGAGACCTCAACAAGGGATCCATCATTAGGTTCCAAATAAATGGACCACAGATAGACCCCTGAGGACAGCCCCTGGAAACATCCCTGCAAACAGTATCGCTGGCGCCTACCACAAAAGCTTTCCTACCGCTGAAGTAACTACTCCATAGGGAGAGCTCCCGACAGCCAACTAAACGTAGTCTATCGAGAACGTCTCTCCAAGAGAGATAATCAAACGCACCCTTAAAATCAACAAATATGCCAAGGACATATTTGCTCGCAGAGTTTGCAACACTAGACTTGACATGGTGCCACGCGTCCTCAACAGATCTCCCCTCCTTAAATCCGAACTGAAACTCAGAAGCCACCTCATTGTAGGACTCCCGCAGTCTATACACCATCATCCTTTCCAGCACTTTTCCAAGTACCGGAAGGAGGCTGATGCCCCGATATGAGCGAGGATCACTCCTCACCTTATCAGGCGACTTCAGGAGCACAACAACTTTAGCCTGCTTCCAAGCCTCAGGGAAATAGCCCTCGCTGATACACCTCCCAAAGACTGACTCCAGATATTCAGGTATGGCCTTCCAGATGCTTTTACACATCTCTCCAGTCATACCATCAATACCCGGAGACTTCCTACTTTTGACACGGTATATGCTATCATCGACTTCCATTCTCTCCAGTGGCGGAGGACCAACAATCTCCCCATAGGGAAGACGAT
The DNA here is from genome assembly GCA_942486065.2 of Calliphora vomitoria. Lineage (NCBI taxonomy): Eukaryota > Metazoa > Arthropoda > Insecta > Diptera > Calliphoridae > Calliphora > Calliphora vomitoria. The sequence goes on from OW818034.2 coordinate 6,730,071, forward strand.
TAGCCGACTCCGCCCCCGGAAAGAAGGTCTCAAGCAAAGCGTCCGTGCATTGCCTCCATGTCAGCAACGTAGTGTCGCCAACCCGAAGACCCGACAAGTCCGCCTGTTGCCGTCTACCCCTAAGGATACGGTAAACCTTACCCCAGGGGTCATCCCTGTTGTCCTGTACGAAAGTACGCCACTCGTCCTCCTTCACACTCACGATTCTGTCCTTGTAGGCACTCAAGGCAGCCAGATAGTCAGCTTTTCGCTGAGCCAGATCTTCCGCATCAGAACGCCTTCCCCTCTGGAATCGCTTCCTGAGACGACGAACGTTCCTCCGCATCAAATCCAGCTCGCGAGTCCACCACCTGACCCCTCCCTGACGAGTCTTGCGACAACGACCAAGGAGAGTATCATTAGTGGTACACATCCACCGATCTATCAGGCTGACTTGACTGTCAATAGTAAGTTCCCTATAGTCGTCAATTGGAACATCTAACGCTGCCCACCGAAATGCGTCAGCATAGTTATCCCAATCGACGTCGTGTAGTTTCCACTTGCGTGGCAAGTACGTCCCGTTCGTTGCCCGTTGGTGGGAGACCACAATCTCAATGAGACTATGATCACTCACACCAAAGTCATCCCTAATCTTCCAGCTAAAACGGTATTCCGTCATTGCCCCCACGTTGGCTAACGTCACGTCAATGTCACTACATCCTCTTGGACCATCAAAAGTGTACATCTCACTAGGCTCATTGAGAACAATGAGCCGCTTTGTGACCAGCCACTCGCTAAGCATGACACCTCGCAAGTAGTTTTGATGAGCAGAAGCATTCCTACCCATCTTTGAGAACCACATGCGAGAGCATGCGTTTGCGTCTATCGCTAGGATTATAGGTGAACTACTATCCAGTAGTAGTACCGAATCCATGTACCCTAAATAGGGTTCAAGAGGCCCCCCAAACCTACAGTAGATGCTTGTCAGTAGCATTCTACCAAAACCGCCCTCCACGCTAACGCAGACTCCCCAATCACTCCTACTTACAACCGTACAGTTAATGTAACTGTCCTTTATTATAATAGCGGCGTTGCCCCCCAAGTCCGTAAACGCTGGCATACCCCCCGGTAGACCCCTGATGTGACCATCCGTGGTATACGGCTCCTGCACGAGTGCAAAAGTCGCATTCAGGTTGCACATCGCCTGACCTAGTTCGCAGATCACCGAGTATGCCCGCTGACAGTTAAGCTGCAAAATTTTTATATCTGTACCCTCCATATTAATGACGAGCGTTCGCCTTGGCGACAATGGCGCTGTAAACCGGGCAGGCTGCAGACATCATCAGATGCCCAGCCGGAAGCCCCTTAAAGGCACAGTTTCTGCATCTCACCTCGTTTTGGCAGCGTGAGGCTAAGTGGCCTGCCGTGCCACATAATCGACAGACATCTGTGGTCATCCTGCAGTCCCGCACCATGTGGTCGAAACCCAGGCACCTAAAGCAACTGGGGACTGCGTCGTGTTGTCGTACCGCAAACGAGAACCACTTTATGTAGCACCTACCAACGTCGATCATACTCTGCAATGTTCCAGAATTGCCCTCAAGGACGACATTTACTGGGCCGCCACTAGCCTTCCAAGGGCCAGTCACCAGGCGAACGTTCCGCTTAAAGACCTCCTCAGACATCTTCTGCTTTAGATTCATCTCGTACAGCTCCGTCATAAATTCATCCGGGGTAATCTCCGGATGAACGCGCTGTACGACGATCCTCGGTCCAAGCTTATCCCTCACCGACACCTCCAACCCAACCTCACCGAACTTCGTATTCTTCGCCACCTTCTCCCTCTCAGCTACCGACGGGGTCCGAATGACCGCTCCACCATCGCGCATAGGCCGCAAATCATGCACACGCACACCTAAAGTGGGGCCGACCTCCTTCTGCACCTTCTCTACAACCTCCTTCGATGAGACGCCCTTCTTTCCCTTAACTACCACCGACCACGTCTCCACAGGCTTAGGCACAGCTACAACCGGAGCAGCAACAGCAGAAACACCACCACGTCTGGTCATCACCGGAGCAGGAGGTGCCATGGGACCCCTAAAGGCCACCGACTGCACCCCAGCCACTTTGCCACCCTCATATACTTCGAGGCGCCCTTTCAACCGTTCATTCTCAGCAATAACGCCAAAGAGCAACGACTCAAACTTGCTGGAGTGTTCCAAAACACCCTTGGCCAGCTCAGTACCAACACCGTCAGCCATCACCAATTCCAGCAACGCCGCACTGATCGCCTTCATTTGGCCAACTACGCCAGTGTCCACAACTGGTTGAGGCCTCTTACGTTCCCGCACCCTCTTAAGGCTGGAACCGGATGCAACATCCGACACCTCCATGTAGTTAGCAGCAACACCAGCAGCAGGTACATCAGCAGGGGCAGCGTCAAGTATAATCGCACCATCGCCCCCATGTACGACAAAATGCCATACATGAGTACCAATTCGAAGTCATGTATTTGGACATGACCTCCCCCTTGGTGAGGAGCGGAGCACTATCTAAAACTCCTTCCGTTCTATGGGTCACGGCACCCGGTTGCAATGCAACTCCACACCGAGCTTACGCTCTACCCGCGATTTGGGTCTAAACCACAGCCACCACGAAGCTCCCCGAAGGGCCGCACCAACTGTCAGGCTGGAACCGAAGTTCCAGGGGCTCCTGACACCCGTGGTACCAGAATTAAGCCTCCGGTCAGGCCTCGTAGCCGAAACTACTACCAAGTTGAACTCCAAATAGTTCGGGACTGGTCACCCAACAGCAACAAAACAGCAAACATACAGCAACATATAGACACAAGGAACAACACAAGACGCCACACATTCAACAGCCGCTCTCACGAGCGACGCTTTGTGCCGCATGGTGCGACACCGGCAAGGGACTACACGAACAAACAGTTACAACAATAGACAAAACCCCCTCACGGGTGGCTTTACAGTTCAACGCGCGAGAAAGAACAGGTAGCAGCAACAACAGCAAAACAGCAGGGAGAAGTGCGAAGACGGTGCACTGCTGGGAGGGACAGATAACGCGTATCAGCCCCCACCAACGAACATACCCATATCTGCAAACCGGACCAGACGATGTACACTACCTGTGCGAAAGCACTTTGGCAGTTGAGCACCACCACAAATAGTCACATCAGGAGCTACCTCCGCTAACGTACAGTCCTCCTACGATTGAATACGCCCCTTGCGTATTCACCTAACCTTCTAAGCGTCCGACTGTCCTCTAGAGCCCTACTGCAATCCCATCCCCCCTCTGAATGATATATCCCCATATCATCGAAACTCCTAATATCACTATAAAGTGAACACCCCGTAAGTACATGTAGCCAGTCCTCCGTCCCTTGTCCACAAATGCAGTCCGGCGAATCTGACAGACCCCTTTTATGCAGAAATGCATTCAAGGAGCCATGTCCAGTCAGTATAAAACCCAAACTCAAGCCGAAGCCAAAATTCGGGCGTTCCCTAACAAAAGTTGCGTCCCGTATAAACTCGTGAGTGACCCGCCCGTTGTTACTGTTCGTCCAGCGTGAACGCCACCTTGAGACAAGGTGATCGTCCAGCAGGAGTTTCGTCCGTCTTGAGTCCAACCCTACCACGTCAGAAGCAGAAATCCAGTCATGCCTAAGAAGTGGCAACCCCTTCTTGACCTTAAAAGCAATACCACGCCGTATTACTTCCAAGTCAAGGGGAGCCGCACCCAGCAGGACCTGAAGGGCATCTGTTGAGACCGTATGACAAACTGGCATGCAAGCCAGCATTGCAACTCTCTGACAAGTCAGTGCCTTTTTCCGGCCCATAACAGACATAACTGTTTCATACCATACGGACGAGCCAAACGCTGCGCAAGCAACGAAAAGACCATCATATATGGTACGCACAGCACGTCTACCAAGACCCCAGTCACTTCTAAGAATGCGTCTGATACTACTTGCAACGATAGTCAGCTTTTCTCGAACCACAGAGAGATGAGCCAAGAAGTTCATTCTCTCACCCATCGTAATTCCCAGATACTTGACCTGAGTCACGTATCTGAGAAAAACGTCGCCAGATCGAACTATCGGAGGACGCGACCGCGATAAGCTCCCTTTCAGCAGCATCATCACAGTTTTCTCCCTCGATACCTCAACCCCGACACTGTTCCCCCACTCATTGACTTCACGCATGGCCTGCTCACCCTTTCTCTCCAGTTCAGCACGAGACTGACCTTCGATTAAGATGAGCAAATCATCCGCGTACGCACAGAGTTGGCAAGACACAGCCAGAGACCTCAACAAGGGATCCATCATTAGGTTCCAAATAAATGGACCACAGATAGACCCCTGAGGACAGCCCCTGGAAACATCCCTGCAAACAGTATCGCTGGCGCCTACCACAAAAGCTTTCCTACCGCTGAAGTAACTACTCCATAGGGAGAGCTCCCGACAGCCAACTAAACGTAGTCTATCGAGAACCTCTCTCCAAGAGAGATAATCAAACGCACCCTTAAAATCAACAAATATGCCAAGGACATATTTGCTCGCAGAGTTTGCAACACTAGACTTGACATGGTGCCACGCGTCCTCAACAGATCTCCCCTCCTTAAATCCGAACTGAAACTCAGAAGCCACCTCATTGTAGGACTCCCGCAGTCTATACACCATCATCCTTTCCAGCACTTTTCCAAGTACCGGAAGGAGGCTGATGCCCCGATATGAGCGAGGATCACTCCTCACCTTATCAGGCGACTTCAGGAGCACAACAACTTTAGCCTGCTTCCAAGCCTCAGGGAAATAGCCCTCGCTGATACACCTCCCAAAGACTGACTCCAGATATTCAGGTATGGCCTTCCAGATGCTTTTACACATCTCTCCAGTCATACCATCAATACCCGGAGACTTCCTACTTTTGACACGGTATATGCTATCATCGACTTCCATTCTCTCCAGTGGCGGAGGACCAACAATCTCCCCATAGGGAAGACGATTAGCCGACTCCGCCCCCGGAAAGAAGGTCTCAAGCAAGGCGTCCGTGCATTGCCTCCATGTCAGCAACGTAGTGTCGCCAACCCGAAGACCCGACAAGTCCGCCTGTTGCCGTCTACCCCTAAGGATACGGTAAACCTTACCCCAGGGGTCATCCCTGTTGTCCTGTACGAAAGTACGCCACTCGTCCTCCTTCACACTCACGATTCTGTCCTTGTAGGCACTCAAGGCAGCCAGATAGTCAGCTTTTCGCTGAGCCAGATCTTCCGCATCAGAACGCCTTCCCCTCTGGAATCGCTTCCTGAGACGACGAACGTTCCTCCGCATCAAATCCAGCTCGCGAGTCCACCACCTGACCCCTCCCTGACGAGTCTTGCGACAACGACCAAGGAGAGTATCATTAGTGGTACACATCCACCGATCTATCAGGCTGACTTGACTGTCAATAGTAAGTTCCCTATAGTCGTCAATTGGAACATCTAACGCTGCCCACCGAAATGCGTCAGCATAGTTATCCCAATCGACGTCGTGTAGTTTCCACTTGCGTGGCAAGTACGTCCCGTTCGTTGCCCGTTGGTGGGAGACCACAATCTCAATGAGACTATGATCACTCACACCAAAGTCATCCCTAATCTTCCAGCTAAAACGGTATTCCGTCATTGCCCCCACGTTGGCTAACGTCACGTCAATGTCACTACATCCTCTTGGACCATCAAAAGTGTACATCTCACTAGGCTCATTGAGAACAATGAGCCGCTTTGTGACCAGCCACTCGCTAAGCATGACACCTCGCAAGTAGTTTTGATGAGCAGAAGCATTCCTGCCCATCTTTGAGAACCACATGCGAGAGCATGCGTTTGCGTCTATCGCTAGGATTATAGGTGAACTACTATCCAGTAGTAGTACCGAATCCATGTACCCTAAATAGGGTTCAAGAGGCCCCCCAAACCTACAGTAGATGCTTGTCAGTAGCATTCTAGCAAAACCGCCCTCCACGCTAACGCAGACTCCCCAATCACTCCTACTTACAACCGTACAGTTAATGTAATTGTCCTTTATTATAATAGCGGCGTTGCCCCCCAAGTCCGTAAACGCTGGCATACCCCCCGGTAGACCCCTGATGTGACCATCCGTGGTATACGGCTCCTGCACGAGTGCAAAAGTCGCATTCAGGTTGCACATCGCCTGACCTAGTTCGCAGATCACCGAGTATGCCCGCTGACAGTTAAGCTGCAACATTTTTATATCTGTACCCTCCATATTAATGACGAGCGTTCGCCTTGGCGACAATGGCGCTGTAAACCGGGCAGGCTGCAGACATCATCAGATGCCCAGCCGGAAGCCCCTTAAAGGCACAGTTTCTGCATCTCACCTCGTTTTGGCAGCGTGAGGCTAAGTGGCCTGCCGTGCCACATAATCGACAGACATCTGTGGTCATCCTGCAGTCCCGCACCATGTGGTCGAAACCCAGGCACCTAAAGCAACTGGGGACTGCGTCGTGTTGTCGTACCGCAAACGAGAACCACTTTATGTAGCACCTACCAACGTCGATCATACTCTGCAATGTTCCAGAATTGCCCTCAAGGACGACATTTACTGGGCCGCCGCTAGCCTTCCAAGGGCCAGTCACCAGGCGAACGTTCCGCTTAAAGACCTCCTCAGACATCTTCTGCTTTAGATTCATCTCGTACAGCTCCGTCATAAATTCATCCGGGGTAATCTCCGGATGAACGCGCTGTACGACGATCCTCGGTCCAAGCTTATCCCTCACCGACACCTCCAACCCAACCTCACCGAACTTCGTATTCTTCGCCACCTTCTCCCTCTCAGCTACCGACGGGGTCCGAATGACCGCTCCGCCATCGCGCATAGGCCGCAAATCATGCACACGCACACCTAAAGTGGGGCCGACCTCCTTCTGCACCTTCTCTACAACCTCCTTCGATGAGACGCCCTTCTTTCCCTTAACTACCACCGACCACGTCTCCACAGGCTTAGGCACAGCTACAACCGGAGCAGCAACAGCAGCAACACCACCACGTCTGGTCATCACCGGAGCAGGAGGTGCCATGGGACCCCTAAAGGCCACCGACTGCACCCCAGCCACTTTGCCACCCTCATATACTTCGAGGCGCCCTTTCAACCGTTCATTCTCAGCAATAACGCCAAAGAGCAACGACTCAAACTTGCTGGAGTGTTCCAAAACACCCTTGGCCAGCTCAGTACCAACACCGTCAGCCATCACCAATTCCAGCAACGCCGCACTGATCGCCTTCATTTGGCCAACTACGCCAGTGTCCACAACTGGTTGTGGCCTCTTACGTTCCCGCACCCTCTTAAGGCTGGAACCGGATGCAACATCCGACACCTCCATGTAGTTAGCAGCAACACCAGCAGCAGGTACATCAGCAGGGGCAGCGTCAAGTATAATCGCAGCAGTAGCGGCGGCAGCAGCACGTTTGGCCTTAGGGGAGCCAACCTTGTACCTCTTCACATCCTCCTCCATCTCGGTACTTGAGAGCTCGCTCTCCGTATGACGGACAATACGTCCGCCCGCCGGTGGCAGCCCCTTTCCGCATCCATCGGTCGTCGTTACATCCGACGCATCACCCTTCGCTCTCGGCCTCTCGCCCCTCTTCTTGCCCGCAGGCGGCATATCAATCGATATACCCCAAAAAACTATCGAAAATCACAAAAATTTCCAATTAAAAGGAACGCCCCTAATATTCCCAACAAAAATGTGAATGCCCCTAATAGTCAGGACACCAATAGCACGGACACACACCACTTAGTGGAGACACAGACCACTTAGCGGAGACACAACCCAGAAATGGTCGAACCAAAACCGGAAGTGAACTGCCTTACCGACCGGAAGTGAACCGTATTACCAATGCAGTTTTGCACTGCCTTACCAATGCGGTTTTCACTGCCTTAGCAAATTACCGACCGAACCGTGTTACCCGCACCGTATTGCCCGAACCGTATTACCAATACAGTGTATGCACTGTATTACCAATTACCGACTCAGTCAATACACCTACCACCTAGTAACTACACAAACCACACTAGTGGCAACACCGTCTCACTCACCCGTCAGGCAACACCACAACCAGCCGCCGGAGTTTGGCCTTGAGACACCTTGCCAGCGGAGTCTCAACTTTTGTTTATGTGTATACACACGCACTGTATACAAATAACACACACGTTTCAATGACTATAGACCGATTTGTAATCCGTCTATATCTTTGACATCCGTCAACCGATTCACCGATTTTTATATAGCCCGAATCTACAGAGTACAAGGTTTTAAACACACTATCGCTCGTTTTTATATTCGCACTATTACACTTTGAAATTACGCACCGAAAAAACCGAAAAAACCGCATATAAAACACACGTCTGATCAGCTCTACGTAAAACGTACAAATGAGAGTAGATAGGGACAGATGTGTCCAGGTTTTACGTGAGTACCTGCCGCAAAGGCCCAAACTCACGGTGCTCTTAACACCGGGTAGAAACAATGCGTCCACCATCGCCCCATGTACGACAAAATGCCATACATGAGTACCAATTCGAAGTCATGTATTTGGACATGACTTCCCCTTGGTGAGGAGCGGAGCACTATCTAAAACTCCTTCCGTTCTATGGGTCACGGCACCCGGTTGCAATGCAACTCCACACCGAGCTTACGCTCTACCCGCGATTTGGGTCTAAACCACAGCCACCACGAAGCTCCCCGAAGGGCCGCACCAACTGTCAGGCTGGAACCGAAGTTCCAGGGGCTCCTGACACCCGTGGTACCAGAATTAAGCCTCCGGTCAGGAGCCATGTCCAGTCAGTATAAAACCCAAACTCAAGCCGAAGCCAAAATTCGGGCGTTCCCTAACAAAAGTTGCGTCCCGTATAAACTCGTGAGTGACCCGCCCGTTGTTACTGTTCGTCCAGCGTGAACGCCACCTTGAGACAAGGTGATCGTCCAGCAGGAGTTTCGTCCGTCTTGAGTCCAACCCTACCACGTCAGAAGCAGAAATCCAGTCATGCCTAAGAAGTGGCAACCCCTTCTTGACCTTAAGATGAGCAAATCATCCGCGTACGCACAGAGTTGGCAAGACACAGCCAGAGACCTCAACAAGGGATCCATCATTAGGTTCCAAATAAATGGACCACAGATAGACCCCTGAGGACAGCCCCTGGAAACATCCCTGCAAACAGTATCGCTGGCGCCTACCACAAAAGCTTTCCTACCGCTGAAGTAACTACTCCATAGGGAGAGCTCCCGACAGCCAACTAAGCGTAGTCTATCGAGAACCTGTCTCCAAGAGAGATAATCAAACGCACCCTTAAAATCAACAAATATGCCAAGGACATATTTGCTCGCAGAGTTTGCAACACTAGACTTGACATGGTGCCACGCGTCCTCAACAGATCTCCCCTCCTTAAATCCGAACTGAAACTCAGAAGCCACCTCATTGTAGGACTCCCGCAGTCTATACACCATCATCCTTTCCAGCACTTTTCCAAGTACCGGAAGGAGGCTGATGCCCCGATATGAGCGAGGATCACTCCTCACCTTATCAGGCGACTTCAGGAGCACAACAACTTTAGCCTGCTTCCAAGCCTCAGGGAAATAGCCCTCGCTGATACACCTCCCAAAGACTGACTCCAGATATTCAGGTATGGCCTTCCAGATGCTTTTACACATCTCTCCAGTCATACCATCAATACCCGGAGACTTCCTACTTTTGACACGGTATATGCTATCATCGACTTCCATTCTCTCCAGTGGCGGAGGACCAACAATCTCCCCATAGGGAAGACGATTAGCCGACTCCGCCCCCGGAAAGAAGGTCTCAAGCAAGGCGTCCGTGCATTGCCTCCATGTCAGCAACGTAGTGTCGCCAACCCGAAGACCCGACAAGTCCGCCTGTTGCCGTCTACCCCTAAGGATACGGTAAACCTTACCCCAGGGGTCATCCCTGTTGTCCTGTACGAAAGTACGCCAGTCGTCCTCCTTCACACTCACGATTCTGTCCTTGTAGGCACTCAAGGCAGCCAGATAGTCAGCTTTTCGCTGAGCCAGATCTTCCGCATCAGAACGCCTTCCCCTCTGGAATCGCTTCCTGAGACGACGAACGTTCCTCCGCATCAAATCCAGCTCGCGAGTCCACCACCTGACCCCTCCCTGACGAGTCTTGCGACAACGACCAAGGAGAGTATCATTAGTGGTACACATCCACCGATCTATCAGGCTGACTTGACTGTCAATAGTAAGTTCCCTATAGTCGTCAATTGGAACATCTAACGCTGCCCACCGAAATGCGTCAGCATAGTTATCCCAATCGACGTCGTGTAGTTTCCACTTGCGTGGCAAGTACGTCCCGTTCGTTGCCCGTTGGTGGGAGACCACAATCTCAATGAGACTATGATCACTCACACCAAAGTCATCCCTAATCTTCCAGCTAAAATGGTATTCCGTCATTGCCCCCACGTTGGCTAACGTCACGTCAATGTCATCCCTGTTGTCCTGTACGAAAGTACGCCAGTCGTCCTCCTTCACACTCACGATTCTGTCCTTGTAGGCACTCAAGGCAGCCAGATAGTCAGCTTTTCGCTGAGCCAGATCTTCCGCATCAGAACGCCTTCCCCTCTGGAATCGCTTCCTGAGACGACGAACGTTCCTCCGCATCAAATCCAGCTCGCGAGTCCACCACCTGACCCCTCCCTGACGAGTCTTGCGACAACGACCAAGGAGAGTATCATTAGTGGTACACATCCACCGATCTATCAGGCTGACTTGACTGTCAATAGTAAGTTCCCTATAGTCGTCAATTGGAACATCTAACGCTGCCCACCGAAATGCGTCAGCATAGTTATCCCAATCGACGTCGTGTAGTTTCCACTTGCGTGGCAAGTTCGTTGCCCGTTGGTGGGAGACCACAATCTCAATGAGACTATGATCACTCACACCAAAGTCATCCCTAATCTTCCAGCTAAAACGGTATTCCGTCATTGCCCCCACGTTGGCTAACGTCACGTCAATGTCACTACATCCTCTTGGACCATCAAAAGTGTACATCTCACTAGGCTCATTGAGAACAATGAGCCGCTTTGTGACCAGCCACTCGCTAAGCATGACACCTCGCAAGTAGTTTTGATGAGCAGAAGCATTCCTGCCCATCTTTGAGAACCACATGCGAGAGCATGCGTTTGCGTCTATCGCTAGGATTATAGGTGAACTACTATCCAGTAGTAGTACCGAATCCATGTACCCTAAATAGGGTTCAAGAGGCCCCCCAAACCTACAGTAGATGCTTGTCAGTAGCATTCTACCAAAACCGCCCTCCACGCTAACGCAGACTCCCCAATCACTCCTACTTACAACCGTACAGTTAATGTAACTGTCCTTTATTATAATAGCGGCGTTGCCCCCCAAGTCCGTAAACGCTCGCATACCCCCCGGTAGACCCCTGATGTGACCATCCGTGGTATACGGCTCCTGCACGAGTGCAAAAGTCGCATTCAGGTTGCACATCGCCTGACCTAGTTCGCAGATCACCGAGTATGCCCGCTGACAGTTAAGCTGCAAAATTTTTATATCTGTACCCTCCATATTAATGACGAGCGTTCGCCTTGGCGACAATGGCGCTGTAAACCGGGCAGGCTGCAGACATCATCAGATGCCCAGCCGGAAGCCCCTTAAAGGCACAGTTTCTGCATCTCACCTCGTTTTGGCAGCGTGAGGCTAAGTGGCCTGCCGTGCCACATAATCGACAGACATCTGTGGTCATCCTGCAGTCCCGCACCATGTGGTCGAAACCCAGGCACCTAAAGCAACTGGGGACTGCGTCGTGTTGTCGTACCGCAAACGAGAACCACTTTATGTAGCACCTACCAACGTCGATCATACTCTGCAATGTTCCAGAATTGCCCTCAAGGACGACATTTACTGGGCCGCCACTAGCCTTCCAAGGGCCAGTCACCAGGCGAACGTTCCGCTTAAAGACCTCCTCAGACATCTTCTGCTTTAGATTCATCTCGTACAGCTCCGTCATAAATTCATCCGGGGTAATCTCCGGATGAACGCGCTGTACGACGATCCTCGGTCCAAGCTTATCCCTCACCGACACCTCCAACCCAACCTCACCGAACTTCGTATTCTTCGCCACCTTCTCCCTCTCAGCTACCGACGGGGTCCGAATGACCGCTCCGCCATCGCGCATAGGCCGCAAATCATGCACACGCACACCTAAAGTGAGGCCGACCTTCTTCTGCACCTTCTCTACAACCTCCTTCGATGAGACGCCCTTCTTTCCCTTAACTACCACCGACCACGTCTCCACAGGCTTAGGCACAGCTACAACCGGAGCAGCAACAGCAGCAACACCACCACGTCTGGTCATCAGGAGGTGCCATGGGACCCCTAAAGGCCACCGACTGCACCCCAGCCACTTTGCCACCCTCATATACTTCGAGGCGCCCTTTCAACCGTTCATTCTCAGCAATAACGCCAAAGAGCAACGACTCAAACTTGCTGGAGTGTTCCAAAACACCCTTGGCCAGCTCAGTACCAACACCGTCAGCCATCACCAATTCCAGCAACGCCGCACTGACCGCCTTCATTTGGCCAACTACGCCAGTGTCCACAACTGGTTGTGGCCTCTTACGTTCCCGCACCCTCTTAAGGCTGGAACCGGATGCAACATCCGACACCTCCATGTAGTTAGCAGCAACACCAGCAGCAGGTACATCAGCAGGGGCAGCGTCAAGTATAATCGCAGCAGTAGCGGCGGCAGCAGCACGTTTGGCCTTAGGGGAGCCAACCTTGTACCTCTTCACATCCTCCTCCATCTCGGTACTTGAGAGCTCGCTCTCCGTATGACGGACAATACGTCCGCCCGCCGGTGGCAGCCCCTTTCCGCATCCATCGGTCGTCGTTACATCCGACGCATCACCCTTCGCTCTCGGCCTCTCGCCCCTCTTCTTGCCCGCAGGCGGCATATCAATCGATATACCCCAAAAAACTATCGAAAATCACAAAAATTTCCAATTAAAAGGAACGCTCCTAATATTCCCAACAAAAATGTGAATGCCCCTAATAGTTAGGACACCAATAGCACGGACACACACCACTTAGTGGAGACACGGACCACTTAGCGGAGACATAAACCGGAAATGGTCGAACCAAAACCGGAAGTGAACTGCCTTACCGACCGGAAGTGAACCGTATTACCAATGCAGTTTTGCACTGCCTTACCAATGCGGTTTTCACTGCCTTACCAAATTACCGACCGAACCGTGTTACCCGCACCGTATTACCCGAACCGTATTACCAATACAGTGTATGCACTGTATTACCAATTACCGACTCAGTCAATACACCTACCACCTAGTAACTACACAAACCACACTAGTGGCAACACCGTCTCACTCACCCGTCAGGCAACACCACAACCAGCCGCCGGAGTTTGGCCTTGAGACACCTTGCCAGCGGAGTCTCAACTTTTGTTTATGTGTATACACACGCACTGTATACAAATAACACACACGTTTCAATGACTATAGACCGATTTGTAATCCGTCTATATCTTTGACATCCGTCAACCGATTCACCGATTTTTATATAGCCCGAATCTACAGAGTACAAGGTTTTAAACACACTATCGCTCGTTTTTATATTCGCACTATTACACTTTGAAATTACGCACCGAAAAAACCGAGAAAAACCGCATATAAAACACACGTCTGATCAGCTCTACGTAAAACGTACAAATGAGAGTAGATAGGGACAGATGTGTCCAGGTTTTACGTGAGTACCTGCCGCAAAGGCCCAAACTCACGGTGCTCTTAACACCGGGTAGAAACAATGCGTCCACCATCGCCCCCATGTACGACAAAATGCCATACATGAGTACCAATTCGAAGTCATGTATTTGGACATGACCTCCCCCTTGGTGAGGAGCGGAGCACTATCTAAAACTCCTTCCGTTCTATGGGTCACGGCACCCGGTTGCAATGCAACTCCACACCGAGCTTACGCTCTACCCGCGATTTGGGTCTAAACCACAGCCACCACGAAGCTCCCCGAAGGGCCGCACCAACTGTCAGGCTGGAACCGAAGTTCCAGGGGCTCCTGACACCCGTGGTACCAGAATTAAGCCTCCGGTCAGGCCTCGTAGCCGAAACTACTACCAAGTTGAACTCCAAATAGTTCGGGACTGGTCACCCAACAGCAACAAAACAGCAAACATACAGCAACATATAGACGCGAGAAAGAACAGGTAGCAGCAACAACAGCAAAACAGCAGGGAGAAGTGCGAAGACGGTGCACTGCTGGAAGGGACAGATAACGCGTATCAGCCCCCACCAACGAACATACCCATATCTGCAAACCGGACCAGACGATGTACACTACCTGTGCGAAAGCACTTTGGCAGTTGAGCACCACCACAAATAGTCACATCAGGAGCTACCTCCGCTAACGTACAGTCCTCCTACGATTGAATACGCCCCTTGCGTATTCACCTAACCTTCTAAGCGTCCGACTGTTCTCTAGAGCCCTACTGCAATCCCATCCCCCCTCTGAATGATATATCCCCATATCATCCAAACTCCTAATATCACTATAAAGTGAACACCCCGTAAGTACATGTAGCCAGTCCTCCGTCCCTTGTCCACAAATGCAGTCCGGCGAATCTGACAGACCCCTTTTATGCAGAAATGCATTCAAGGAGCCATGTCCAGTCAGTATAAAACCCAAACTCAAGCCGAAGCCAAAATTCGGGCGTTCCCTAACAAAAGTTGCGTCCCGTATAAACTCGTGCGTGACCCGCCCGTTGTTACTGTTCGTCCAGCGTGAACGCCACCTTGAGACAAGGTGATCGTCCAGCAGGAGTTTCGTCCGTCTTGAGTCCAACCCTACCACGTCAGAAGCAGAAATCCAGTCATGCCTAAGAAGTGGCAACCCCTTCTTGACCTTAAGATGAGCAAATCATCCGCGTACGCACAGAGTTGGCAAGACACAGCCAGAGACCTCAACAAGGGATCCATCATTAGGTTCCAAATAAATGGACCACAGATAGACCCCTGAGGACAGCCCCTGGAAACATCCCTGCAAACAGTATCGCTGGCGCCTACCACAAAAGCTTTCCTACCGCTGAAGTAACTACTCCATAGGGAGAGCTCCCGACAGCCAACTAAGCGTAGTCTATCGAGAACCTCTCTCCAAGAGAGATAATCAAACGCACCCTTAAAATCAACAAATATGCCAAGGACATATTTGCTCGCAGAGTTTGCAACACTAGACTTGACATGGTGCCACGCGTCCTCAACAGATCTCCCCTCCTTAAATCCGAACTGAAACTCAGAAGCCACCTCATTGTAGGACTCCCGCAGTCTATACACCATCATCCTTTCCAGCACTTTTCCAAGTACCGGAAGGAGGCTGATGCCCCGATATGAGCGAGGATCACTCCTCACCTTATCAGGCGACTTCAGGAGCACAACAACTTTAGCCTGCTTCCAAGCCTCAGGGAAATAGCCCTCGCTGATACACCTCCCAAAGACTGACTCCAGATATTCAGGTATGGCCTTCCAGATGCTTTTACACATCTCTCCAGTCATACCATCAATACCCGGAGACTTCCTACTTTTGACACGGTATATGCTATCATCGACTTCCATTCTCTCCAGTGGCGGAGAACCAACAATCTCCCCATAGGGAAGACGATTAGCCGACTCCGCCCCCGGAAAGAAGGTCTCAAGCAAGGCGTCCGTGCATTGCCTCCATGTCAGCAACGTAGTGTCGCCAGCCCGAAGACCCGACAAGTCCGCCTGTTGCCGTCTACCCCTAAGGATACGGTAAACCTTACCCCAGGGGTCATCCCTGTTGTCCTGTACGAAAGTACGCCAGTCGTCCTCCTTCACACTCACGATTCTGTCCTTGTAGGCACTCAAGGCAGCCAGATAGTCAGCTTTTCGCTGAGCCAGATCTTCCGCATCAGAACGCCTTCCCCTCTGGAATCGCTTCCTGAGACGACGAACGTTCCTCCGCATCAAATCCAGCTCGCGAGTCCACCACCTGACCCCTCCCTGACGAGTCTTGCGACAACGACCAAGGAGAGTATCATTAGTGGTACACATCCACCGATCTATCAGGCTGACTTGACTGTCAATAGTAAGTTCCCTATAGTCGTCAATTGGAACATCTAACGCTGCCCACCGAAATGCGTCAGCATAGTTATCCCAATCGACGTCGTGTAGTTTCCACTTGCGTGGCAAGTACGTCCCGTTCGTTGCCCGTTGGTGGGAGACCACAATCTCAATGAGACTATGATCACTCACACCAAAGTCATCCCTAATCTTCCAGCTAAAACGGTATTCCGTCATTGCCCCCACGTTGGCTAACGTCACGTCAATGTCACTACATCCTCTTGGACCATCAAAAGTGTACATCTCACTAGGCTCATTGAGAACAATGAGCCGCTTTGTGACCAGCCACTCGCTAAGCATGACACCTCGCAAGTAGTTTTGATGAGCAGAAGCATTCCTGCCCATCTTTGAGAACCACATGCGAGAGCATGCGTTTGCGTCTATCGCTAGGATTATAGGTGAACTACTATCCAGTAGTAGTACCGAATCCATGTACCCTAATAGGGTTCAAGAGGCCCCCCAAACCTACAGTAGATGCTTGTCAGTAGCATTCTACCAAAACCGCCCTCCACGCTAACGCAGACTCCCCAATCGCTCCTACTTACAACCGTACAGTTAATGTAACTGTCCTTTATTATAATAGCGGCGTTGCCCCCCAAGTCCGTAAACGCTCGCATACCCCCCGGTAGACCCCTGATGTGACCATCCGTGGTATACGGCTCCTGCACGAGTGCAAAAGTCGCATTCAGGTTGCACATCGCCTGACCTAGTTCGCAGATCACCGAGTATGCCCGCTGACAGTTAAGCTGCAAAATTTTTATATCTGTACCCTCCATATTAATGACGAGCGTTCGCCTTGGCGACAATGGCGCTGTAAACCGGGCAGGCTGCAGACATCATCAGATGCCCAGCCGGAAGCCCCTTAAAGGCACAGTTTCTGCATCTCACCTCGTTTTGGCAGCGTGAGGCTAAGTAGCCTGCCGTGCCACATAATCGACAGACATCTGTGGTCATCCTGCAGTCCCGCACCATGTGGTCGAAACCCAGGCACCTAAAGCAACTGGGGACTGCGTCGTGTTGTCGTACCGCAAACGAGAACCACTTTATGTAGCACCTACCAACGTCGATCATACTCTGCAATGTTCCAGAATTGCCCTCAAGGACGACATTTACTGGGCCGCCACTAGCCTTCCAAGGGCCAGTCACCAGGCGAACGTTCCGCTTAAAGACCTCCTCAGACATCTTCTGCTTTAGATTCATCTCGTACAGCTCCGTCATAAATTCATCCGGGGTAATCTCCGGATGAACGCGCTGTACGACGATCCTCGGTCCAAGCTTATCCCTCACCGACACCTCCAACCCAACCTCACCGAACTTCGTATTCTTCGCCACCTTCTCCCTCTCAGCTACCGACGGGGTCCGAATGACCGCTCCGCCATCGCGCATAGGCCGCAAATCATGCACACGCACACCTAAAGTGGGGCCGACCTTCTTCTGCACCTTCTCTACAACCTCCTTCGATGAGACGCCCTTCTTTCCCTTAACTACCACCGACCACGTCTCCACAGGCTTAGGCACAGCTACAACCGGAGCAGCAACAGCAGCAACACCACCACGTCTGGTCATCAGGAGGTGCCATGGGACCCCTAAAGGCCACCGACTGCACCCCAGCCACTTTGCCACCCTCATATACTTCGAGGCGTCCTTTCAACCGTTCATTCTCAGCAATAACGCCAAAGAGCAACGACTCAAACTTGCTAGAGTGTTCCAAAACACCCTTGGCCAGCTCAGTACCAACACCGTCAGCCATCACCAATTCCAGCAACGCCGCACTGATCGCCTTCATTTGGCCAACTACGCCAGTGTCCACAACTGGTTGTGGCCTCTTACGTTCCCGCACCCTCTTAAGGCTGGAACCGGATGCAACATCCGACACCTCCATATAGTTAGCAGCAACACCAGCAGCAGGTACATCAGCAGGGGCAGCGTCAAGTATAATCGCAGCAGTAGCGGCGGCAGCAGCACGTTTGGCCTTAGGGGAGCCAACCTTGTACCTCTTCACATCCTCCTCCATCTCGGTACTTGAGAGCTCGCTCTCCGTATGACGGACAATACGTCCGCCCGCCGGTGGCAGCCCCTTTCCGCATCCATCGGTCGTCGTTACATCCGACGCATCACCCTTCGCTCTCGGCCTCTCGCCCCTCTTCTTGCCCGCAGGCGGCATATCAATCGATATACCCCAAAAAACTATCGAAAATCACAAAAATTTCCAATTAAAAGGAACGCTCCTAATATTCCCAACAAAAATGTGAATGCCCCTAATAGTTAGGACACCAATATCACGGACACACACACCACTTAGTGGAGACACGGACCACTTAGCGGAGACACAAACCTGAAATTGTCGAACCAAAACCGGAAGTGAACTGCCTTACCGACCGGAAGTGAACCGTATTACCAATGCAGTTTTGCACTGCCTTACCAATGCGGTTTTCACTGCCTTACCAAATTACCGACCGAACCGTGTTACCCGCACCGTATTACCCGAACCGTATTACCAATAGAGTGTATGCACTGTATTACCAATTACCGACTCAGTCAATACACCTACCACCTAGTAACTACACAAACCACACTAGTGGCAACACCGTCTCACTCACCCGTCAGGCAACACCACAACCAGCCGCCGGAGTTTGGCCTTGAGACACCTTGCCAGCGGAGTCTCAACTTTTGTTTATGTGTATACACACGCACTGTATACAAATAACACACACGTTTCAATGACTATAGACCGATTTGTAATCCGTCTATATCTTTGACATCCGTCAACCGATTCACCGATTTTTATATAGCCCGAATCTACAGAGTCCAAGGTTTTAAACACACTATCGCTCGTTTTTATATTCGCACTATTACACTTTGAAATTACGCACCGAAAAAACCGCATATAAAACACACGTCTGATCAGCTCTACGTAAAACGTACAAATGAGAGTAGATAGGGACAGATGTGTCCAGGTTTTACGTGAGTACCTGCCGCAAAGGCCCAAACTCACGGTGCTCTTAACACCGGGCAGAAACAATGCGTCCACCATCGCCCCCATGTACGACAAAATGCCATACATGAGTACCAATTCGAAGTCATGTATTTGGACATGACCTCCCCCTTGGTGAGGAGCGGAGCACTATCTAAAACTCCTTCCGTTCTATGGGTCACGGCACCCGGTTGCAATGCAACTCCACACCGAGCTTACGCTCTACCCGCGATTTGGGTCTAAACCACAGCCACCACGAAGCTCCCCGAAGGGCCGCACCAACTGTCAGGCTGGAACCGAAGTTCCAGGGGCTCCTGACACCCGTGGTACCAGAATTAAGCCTCCGGTCAGGCCTCGTAGCCGAAACTACTACCAAGTTGAACTCCAAATAGTTCGGGACTGGTCACCCAACAGCAACAAAACAGCAAACATACAGCAACATATAGACACAAGGAACAACACAAGACGCCACACATTCAACAGCCGCTCTCACGAGCGACGCTTTGTGCCGCATGGTGCGACACCGGCAAGGGACTACACGAACAAACAGTTACAACAATAGACAAAACCCCCTCACGGGTGGCTTTACAGTTCAACGCGCGAGAAAGAACAGGTAGCAGCAACAACAGCAAAACAGCAGGGAGAAGTGCGAAGACGGTGCACTGCTGGGAGGGACAGATAACGCGTATCAGCCCCCACCAACGAACATACCCATATCTGCAAACCGGACCAGACGATGTACACTACCTGTGCGAAATCACTTTGGCAGTTGAGCACCACCACAAATAGTCACATCAGGAGCTACCTCCGCTAACGTACAGTCCTCCTACGATTGAATACGCCCCTTGCGTATTCACCTAACCTTCTAAGCGTCCGACTGTTCTCTAGAGCCCTACTGCAATCCCATCCCCCCTCTGAATGATATATCCCCATATCATCCAAACTCCTAATATCACTATAAAGTAAACACCCCGTAAGTACATGTAGCCAGTCCTCCGTCCCTTGTCCACAAATGCAGTCCGGCGAATCTGACAGACCCCTTTTATGCAGAAATGCATTCAAGGAGCCATGTCCAGTCAGTATAAAACCCAAACTCAAGCCGAAGCCAAAATTCGGGCGTTCCCTAACAAAAGTTGCGTCCCGTATAAACTCGTGAGTGACCCGCCCGTTGTTACTGTTCGTCCAGCGTGAACGCCACCTTGAGACAAGGTGATCGTCCAGCAGGAGTTTCGTCCGTCGTGAGTCCAACCCTACCACGTCAGAAGCAGAAATCCAGTCATGCCTAAGAAGTGGCAACCCCTTCTTGACCTTAAAAGCAATACCACGCCGTATTACTTCCAAGTCAAGGGGAGCCGCACCCAGCAGGACCTGAAGGGCATCTGTTGAGACCGTATGACAAACTGGCATGCAAGCCAGCATTGCAACTCTCTGACAAGTCAGTGCCTTTTTCCGGCCCATAACAGACATAACTGTTTCATACCATACGGACGAGCCAAACGCTGCGCAAGCAACGAAAAGACCATCATATATGGTACGCACAGCACGTCTACCAAGACCCCAGTCACTTCTAAGAATGCGTCTGATTCTACTTGCAACGATAGTCAGCTTTTCTCGAACCACAGAGAGATGAGCCAAGAAGTTCATTCTCTCACCCATCGTAATTCCCAGATACTTGACCTGAGTCACGTATCTGAGAAAAACGTCGCCAGATCGAACTATCGGAGGACGCGACCGCGATAAGCTCCCTTTCAGCAGCATCATCACAGTTTACTCCCTCGATACCTCAACCCCGACACTGTTCCCCCACTCATTGACTTCACGCATGGCCTGCTCACCCTTTCTCTCCAGTTCAGCACGAGACTGACCTTCGATTAAGATGAGAAAATCATCCGCGTACGCACAGAGCTGGCAAGACACAGCCAGAGACCTCAACAAGGGATCCATCATTAGGTTCCAAATAAATGGACCACAGATAGACCCCTGAGGACAGCCCCTGGAAACATCCCTGCAAACAGTATCGCTGGCGCCTACCACAAAAGCTTTCCTACCGCTGAAGTAACTACTCCATAGGGAGAGCTCCCGAAAGCCAACTAAGCGTAGTCTATCGAGAACCTCTCTCCAAGAGAGATAATCAAACGCACCCTTAAAATCAACAAATATGCCAAGGACATATTTGCTCGCAGAGTTTGCAACACTAGACTTGACATGGTGCCACGCGTCCTCAACAGATCTCCCCTCCTTAAATCCGAACTGAAACTCAGAAGCCACCTCATTGTAGGACTCCCGCAGTCTATACACCATCATCCTTTCCAGCACTTTTCCAAGTACCGGAAGGAGGCTGATGCCCCGATATGAGCGAGGATCACTCCTCACCTTATCAGGCGACTTCAGGAGCACAACAACTTTAGCCTGCTTCCAAGCCTCAGGGAAATAGCCCTCGCTGATACACCTCCCAAAGACTGACTCCAGATATTCAGGTATGGCCTTCCAGATGCTTTTACACATCTCTCCAGTCATACCATCAATACCCGGAGACTTCCTACTTTTGACACGGTATATGCTATCATCGACTTCCATTCTCTCCAGTGGCGGAGGACCAACAATCTCCCCATAGGGAAGACGATTAGCCGACTCCGCCCCCGGAAAGAAGGTCTCAAGCAAGGCGTCCGTGCATTGCCTCCATGTCAGCAACCTTGTGTCGCCAACCCGAAGACCCGACAAGTCCGCCTGTTGCCGTCTACCCCTAAGGATACGGTAAACCTTACCCCAGGGGTCATCCCTGTTGTCCTGTACGAAAGTACGCCACTCGTCCTCCTTCACACTCACGATTCTGTCCTTGTAGGCACTCAAGGCAGCCAGATAGTCAGCTTTTCGCTGAGCCAGATCTTCCGCATCAGAACGCCTTCCCCTCTGGAATCGCTTCCTGAGACGACGAACGTTCCTCCGCATCAAATCCAGCTCGCGAGTCCACCACCTGACCCCTCCCTGACGAGTCTTGCGACAACGACCAAGGAGAGTATCATTAGTGGTACACATCCACCGATCTATCAGGCTGACTTGACTGTCAATAGTAAGTTCCCTATAGTCGTCAATTGGAACATCTAACGCTGCCCACCGAAATGCGTCAGCATAGTTATCCCAATCGACGTCGTGTAGTTTCCACTTGCGTGGCAAGTACGTCCCGTTCGTTGCCCGTTGGTGGGAGACCACAATCTCAATGAGACTATGATCACTCACACCAAAGTCATCCCTAATCTTCCAGCTAAAACGGTATTCCGTCATTGCCCCCACGTTGGCTAACGTCACGTCAATGTCACTACATCCTCTTGGACCATCAAAAGTGTACATCTCGCTTTGTGACCAGCCACTCGCTAAGCATGACACCTCGCAAGTAGTTCTGATGAGCAGAAGCATTCCTGCCCATCTTGGAGAACCACATGCGAGAGCATGCGTTTGCGTCTATCGCTAGGATTATAGGTGAACTACTATCCAGTAGTAGTACCGAATCCATGTACCCTAAATAGGGTTCAAGAGGCCCCCCAAACCTACAGTAGATGCTTGTCAGTAGCATTCTACCAAAACCGCCCTCCACGCTAACGCAGACTCCCCAATCACTCCTACTTACAACCGTACAGTTAATGTAACTGTCCTTTATTATAATAGCGGCGTTGCCCCCCAAGTCCGTAAACGCTCGCATACCCCCCGGTAGACCCCTGATGTGACCATCCGTGGTATACGGCTCCTGCACGAGTGCAAAAGTCGCATTCAGGTTGCACATCGCCTGACCTAGTTCGCAGATCACCGAGTATGCCCGCTGACAGTTAAGCTGCAAAATTTTTATATCTGTACCCTCCATATTAATGACGAGCGTTCGCCTTGGCGACAATGGTGCTGTAAACCGGGCAGTCTGCAGACATCATCAGATGCCCAGCCGGAAGCCCCTTAAAGGCACAGTTTCTGCATCTCACCTCGTTTTGGCAGCGTGAGGCTAAGTGGCCTGCCGTGCCACATAATCGACAGACATCTGTGGTCATCCTGCAGTCCCGCACCATGTGGTCGAAACCCAGGCACCTAAAGCAACTGGGGACTGCGTCGTGTTGTCGTACCGCAAACGAGAACCACTTTATGTAGCACCTACCAAAGTCGATCATACTCTGCAATGTTCCAGAATTGCCCTCAAGGACGACATTTACTGGGCCGCCACTAGCCTTCCAAGGGCCAGTTACCAGGCGAACGTTCCGCTTAAAGACCTCCTCAGACATCTTCTGCTTTAGATTCATCTCGTACAGCTCCGTCATAAATTCATCCGGGGTAATCTCCGGATGAACGCGCTGTACGACGATCCTCGGTCCAAGCTTAACCCTCACCGACACCTCCAACCCAACCTCACCGAACTTCGTATTCTTCGCCACCTTCTCCCTCTCAGCTACCGACGGGGTCCGACCTAGTAACTACACAAACCACACTAGTGGCAACACCGTCTCACTCACCCGTCAGGCAACACCACAACCAGCCGCCGGAGTTTGGCCTTGAGACACCTTGCCAGCGGAGTCTCAACTTTTGTTTATGTGTATACACACGCACTGTATACAAATAACACACACGTTTCAATGACTATAGACCGATTTGTAATCCGTCTATATCTTTGACATCCGTCAACCGATTCACAAGATTTTTATATAGCCCGAATCTACAGAGTCCAAGGTTTTAAACACACTATCGCTCGTTTTTATATTCGCACTATTACACTTTGAAATTACGCACCGAAAAAACCGAAAAAACCGCATATAAAACACACGTCTGATCAGCTCTACGTAAAACGTACAAATGAGAGTAGATAGGGACAGATGTGTCCAGGTTTTACGTGAGTACCTGCCGCAAAGGCCCAAACTCACGGTGCTCTTAACACCGGGTAGAAACAATGCGTCCACCATCGCCCCCATGTACGACAAAATGCCATACATGAGTACCAATTCGAAGTCATGTATTTGGACATGACCTCCCCCTTGGTGAGGAGCGGAGCACTATCTAAAACTCCTTCCGTTCTATGGGTCACGGCACCCGGTTGCAATGCAACTCCACACCGAACTTACGCTCTACCCGCGATTTGGGTCTAAACCGCAGCCACCACGAAGCTCCCCGAAGGGCCGCACCAACTGTCAGGCTGGAACCGAAGTTCCAGGGTACCAGAATTAAGCCTCCGGTCAGGCCTCGTAGCCGAAACTACTACCAAGTTGAACTCCAAATAGTTCGGGACTGGTCACCCAACAGCAACAAAACAGCAAACATACAGCAACATATAGACACAAGGAACAACACAAGACGCCACACATTCAACAGCCGCTCTCACGAGCGACGCTTTGTGCCGCATGGTGCGACACCGGCAAGGGACTACACGAACAAACAGTTACAACAATAGACAAAACCCCCTCACGGGTGGCTTTACAGTTCAACGCGCGAGAAAGAACAGGTAGCAGCAACAACAGCAAAACAGCAGGGAGAAGTGCGAAGACGGTGCACTGCTGGAAGGGACAGATAACGCGTATCAGCCCCCACCAACGAACATACCCATATCTGCAAACCGGACCAGACGATGTACACCACCTGTGCGAAAGCACTTTGGCAGTTGAGCACCACCACAAATAGTCACATCAGGAGCTACCTCCGCTAACGTACAGTCCTCCTACGATTGAATACGCCCCTTGCGTATTCACCTAACCTTCTAAGCGTCCGACTGTCCTCTAGAGCCCTACTGCAATCCCATCCCCCCTCTGAATGATATATCCCCATATCATCCAAACTCCTAATATCACTATAAAGTGAACACCCCGTAAGTACATGTAGCCAGTCCTCCGTCCCTTGTCCACAAATGCAGTCCGGCGAATCTGACAGACCCCTTTTATGCAGAAATGCATTCAAGGAGCCATGTCCAGTCAGTATAAAACCCAAACTCAAGCCGAAGCCAAAATTCGGGCGTTCCCTAACAAAAGTTGCGTCCCGTATAAACTCGTGAGTGACCCGCCCGTTGTTACTGTTCGTCCAGCGTGAACGCCACCTTGAGACAAGGTGATCGTCCAGCAGGAGTTTCGTCCGTCGTGAGTCCAACCCTACCACGTCAGAAGCAGAAATCCAGTCATGCCTAAGAAGTGGCAACCCCTTCTTGACCTTAAAAGCAATACCACGCCGTATTACTTCCAAGTCAAGGGGAGCCGCACCCAGCAGGACCTGAAGGGCATCTGTTGAGACCGTATGACAAACTGGCATGCAAGCCAGCATTGCAACTCTCTGACAAGTCAGTGCCTTTTTCCGGCCCATAACAGACATAACTGTTTCATACCATACGGACGAGCCAAACGCTGCGCAAGCAACGAAAAGACCATCATATATGGTACAAATAGTCACATCAGGAGCTACCTCCGCTAACGTACAGTCCTCCTACGATTGAATACGCCCCTTGCGTATTCACCTAACCTTCTAAGCGTCCGACTGTCCTCTAGAGCCCTACTGCAATCCCATCCCCCCTCTGAATGATATATCCCCATATCATCCAAACTCCTAATATCACTATAAAGTGAACACCCCGTAAGTACATGTAGCCAGTCCTCCGTCCCTTGTCCACAAATGCAGTCCGGCGAATCTGACAGACCCCTTTTATGCAGAAATGCATTCAAGGAGCCATGTCCAGTCAGTATAAAACCCAAACTCAAGCCGAAGCCAAAATTCGGGCGTTCCCTAACAAAAGTTGCGTCCCGTATAAACTCGTGAGTGACCCGCCCGTTGTTACTGTTCGTCCAGCGTGAACGCCACCTTGAGACAAGGTGATCGTCCAGCAGGAGTTTCGTCCGTCTTGAGTCCAACCCTACCACGTCAGAAGCAGAAATCCAGTCATGCCTAAGAAGTGGCAACCCCTTCTTGACCTTAAAAGCAATACCACGCCGTATTACTTCCAAGTCAAGGGGAGCCGCACCCAGCAGGACCTGAAGGGCATCTGTTGAGACCGTATGACAAACTGGCATGCAAGCCAGCATTGCAACTCTCTGACAAGTCAGTGCCTTTTTCCGGCCCATAACAGACATAACTGTTTCATACCATACGGACGAGCCAAACGCTGCGCAAGCAACGAAAAGACCATCATATATGGTACGCACAGCACGTCTACCAAGACCCCAGTCACTTCTAAGAATGCGTCTGATACTACTTGCAACGATAGTCAGCTTTTCTCGAACCACAGAGAGATGAGCCAAGAAGTTCATTCTCTCACCCATCGTAATTCCCAGATACTTGACCTGAGTCACGTATCTGAGAAAAACGTCGCCAGATCGAACTATCGGAGGACGCGACCGCGATAAGCTCCCTTTCATCAGCATCATCACAGTTTTCTCCCTCGATACCTCAACCCCGACACTGTTCCCCCACTCATTGACTTCACGCATGGCCTGCTCACCCTTTCTCTCCAGTTCAGCACGAGACTGACCTTCGATTAAGATGAGCAAATCATCCGCGTACGCACAGAGTTGGCAAGACACAGCCAGAGACCTCAACAAGGGATCCATCATTAGGTTCCAAATAAATGGACCACAGATAGACCCCTGAGGACAGCCCCTGGAAACATCCCTGCAAACAGTATCGCTGGCGCCTACCACAAAAGCTTTCCTACCGCTGAAGTAACTACTCCATAGGGAGAGCTCCCGACAGCCAACTAAGCGTAGTCTATCGAGAACCTCTCTCCAAGAGAGATAATCAAACGCACCCTTAAAATCAACAAATATGCCAAGGACATATTTGCTCGCAGAGTTTGCAACACTAGACTTGACATGGTGCCACGCGTCCTCAACAGATCTCCCCTCCTTAAATCCGAACTGAAACTCAGAAGCCACCTCATTGTAGGACTCCCGCAGTCTATACACCATCATCCTTTCCAGCACTTTTCCAAGTACCGGAAGGAGGCTGATGCCCCGATATGAGCGAGGATCACTCCTCACCTTATCAGGCGACTTCAGGAGCACAACAACTTTAGCCTGCTTCCAAGCCTCAGGGAAATAGCCCTCGCTGATACACCTCCCAAAGACTGACTCCAGATATTCAGGTATGGCCTTCCAGATGCTTTTACACATCTCTCCAGTCATACCATCAATACCCGGAGACTTCCTACTTTTGACACGGTATATGCTATCATCGACTTCCATTCTCTCCAGTGGCGGAGGACCAACAATCTCCCCATAGGGAAGACGATTAGCCGACTCCGCCCCCGGAAAGAAGGTCTCAAGCAAGGCGTCCGTGCATTGCCTCCATGTCAGCAACGTTGTGTCGCCAACCCGAAGACCCGACAAGTCCGCCTGTTGCCGTCTACCCCTAAGGATACGGTAAACCTTACCCCAGGGGTCATCCCTGTTGTCCTGTACGAAAGTACGCCACTCGTCCTCCTTCACACTCACGATTCTGTCCTTGTAGGCACTCAAGGCAGCCAGATAGTCAGCTTTTCGCTGAGCCAGATCTTCCGCATCAGAACGCCTTCCCCTCTGGAATCACTTCCTGAGACGACAAACGTTCCTCCGCATCAAATCCAGCTCGCGAGTCCACCACCTGACCCCACCCTGACGAGTCTTGCGACAACGACCAAGGAGAGTATCATTAGTGGTACACATCCACCGATCTATCAGGCTGACTTGACTGTCAATAGTAAGTTCCCTATAGTCGTCAATTGGAACATCTAACGCTGCCCACCGAAATGCGTCAGCATAGTTATCCCAATCAACGTCGTGTAGTTTCCACTTGCGTGGCAAGTACGTCCCGTTCGTTGCCCGTTGGTGGGAGACCACAATCTCAATGAGACTATGATCACTCACACCAAAGTCATCCCTAATCTTCCAGCTAAAACGGTATTCCGTCATTGCCCCCACGTTGGCTAACGTCACGTCAATGTCACTACATCCTCTTGGACCATCAAAAGTGTACATCTCACTAGGCTCATTGAGAACAATGAGCCGCTTTGTGACCAGCCACTCGCTAAGCATGACACCTCGCAAGTAGTTCTGATGAGCAGAAGCATTCCTGCCCATCTTGGAGAACCACATGCGAGAGCATGCGTTTGCGTCTATCGCTAGGATTATAGGTGAACTACTATCCAGTAGTAGTACCGAATCCATGTACCCTAAATAGGGTTCAAGAGGCCCCCCAAACCTACAGTAGATGCTTGTCAGTAGCATTCTACCAAAACCGCCCTCCACGCTAACGCAGACTCCCCAATCACTCCTACTTACAACCGTACAGTTAATGTAACTGTCCTTTATTATAATAGCGGCGTTGCCCCCCAAGTCCGTAAACGCTCGCATACCCCCCGGTAGACCCCTGATGTGACCATCCGTGGTATACGGCTCCTGCACGAGTGCAAAAGTCGCATTCAGGTTGCACATCGCCTGACCCAGTTCGCAAATCACCGAGTATGCCCGCTGGCAGTTAAGCTGCAAGATCTTAATATCTGATCCCTCCATTTTAGTGGCGCGCGTTTGCCCTAGCTACAATTCCGCTATACACAGGACAGGCGGCTGACATCATAAGATGATTCGCCGGGAGTCCCTTAAAAGCACAATTCCTGCAGTTGATCTCATTAACACAGCGAGATGCCAAATGGCCAGCCTGTCCGCATAGGCGACAAACTCCCTCCGTCATTCGGCAGTCCCTCACAAGGTGATCAAAGCCCAGGCATCTAAAGCAGCTAGGCACGGCATCATGTGGACGAACCAGGAACGAAAACCACTTAATGTAGCACCGGCCATTGTCCAGCAATTACTGCATGGCCTCGCTACTGCCCTCCAGAACCACACTTACCGGCCCGCCTGTAGGCTTCCACGGAGCTGTCACCAATCTCACCGATTGTTTGTAGGCATCAGGAGTCATCCTACGCCTAAAATTTAGATCGTAGAGCTCCTGCATAAACTCATCCGAAGAAATCTCCGGATGGACGCGCTGCACAACCACTCTTGGACCTAACTTGTCCTTCACCGACACCTCCAACCCAACCTCACCGAACTTGGCATTCTTCGCCACCTTCTCCCTCTCCGCTACCGACGGGGTCCGAATGACCGTTCCGCCATCGCGCATAGGCCGCAACGTGTGCACACGAACACCCAATGTGGGGCCGACCTCCTTCTGCACCTTCTCTACCACCTCCTTAGATGAGACGCCCTTCTTTCCCTTGACCACCACCGACCACGTCTCCACAGGCTTTGGCACAACTGCAACCGGAGCAGCAACAGCAGCCACACCTGTAACACCGCCACGCCTGGTCATCACCGGAGCAGGAGGTGCCATGGGAGCCCTAAAGGCCGCCGACTGCACCCCAGCCACCTTGCCACCCTCATATACATCAAGGCGCCCCCTTAATCGCTCGTTCTCTGTAATGACGCCAAAAAGCAGCATTTCAAACCTGCTGGAGTGTTCCAAGACACCCTTGGCCAGCTCGGCACCAACACCGTCAGCCATCACCAACTCACGCAGAGCTGCACTAACGTCCTTCATTTGGCCAACTACCCCAGTGTCCGTAACTTGTTGTGGCCTCTTACGTTCTCGCACCCTCTTAAGGCTGGAACCGGATGCAACATCCGACACCTCCATGCAATTAGCAGCACCAACACCAGCAGCAGGAACATCAGCAGGGGCAGCATCAACTGTAATAGCAGCGGCAGCGGCGGCAGCATCACGTTTGGCCTTAGGGGAGCCAACTTTGAACCTCTTTACATCTTCCTCCATCTCCGTACTTGAGAGCTCACTCTCCGTATGACGAACAATACGTCCGCCCGCCG
This sequence comes from Calliphora vomitoria, assembly GCA_942486065.2. NCBI lineage: Eukaryota > Metazoa > Arthropoda > Insecta > Diptera > Calliphoridae > Calliphora > Calliphora vomitoria. The sequence goes on from OW818034.2 coordinate 6,760,054, forward strand.
GTGGCAGCCCCCTTTCGCAGCCGTCAGTCGTAGTGACATCTGACGCGTCACCCTTCGCCCTCGGCCTCTCGCCCCTCTTTTTGCCCGCAGGCGGCATATCAATCGATATACCCTAAAAACGATCGGAAATTGCTCAAGAAACGATGGGAAAAACAATTAAACAAAATTGGAAAAAATTTCCAATTAAAAAGAATTCCCCTACTATTTCCAGCAAAAAATGCGCACCGATTTGAATGCCCCTACTAGTCAGGACACCAATATCACGGACACACACCACTTAGTGGAGACACACACCACTTAGCGGAGACACAAAATGGAAATGGTCGAACCAAAACCGGAAGTGAACTGCCTTACCGACCGGAAGTGAACCGTATTACCAATGCAGTTTTGCACTGCCTTACCAATGCGGTTTTCACTGCCATACCAAATTATCGACCGAACCGTGTTACCCGCACCGTATTACCCAAACCGTATTACCAATACAGTCTATGCACTGTATTACCAATTACCGACTCAGTCAATACACCTACCACCTAGTAACTACACAAACCACACTAGTGGCAACACCGTCTCACTCACCCGTCAGGCAACACCACAACCAGCCGCCGGAGTTTGGCCTTGAGACACCTTGCCAGCGGAGTCTCAACTTTTGTTTATGTGTATACACACGCACTGTATACAAATAACACACACGTTTCAATGACTATAGACCGATTTGTAATCCGTCTATATCTTTGACATCCGTCAACCGATTCACCGATTTTTATATAGCCCGAATCTACAGAGTACAAGGTTTTAAACACACTATCGCTCGTTTTTATATTCGCACTATTACACTTTGAAATTACGCACCGAAAAAACCGCATATAAAACACACGTCTGATCAGCTCTACGTAAAACGTACAAATGAGAGTAGATAGGGACAGATGTGTCCAGGTTTTACGTGAGTACCTGCCGCAAAGGCCCAAACTCACGGTGCTCTTAACACCGGGTAGAAACAATGCGTCCACCATCGCCCCCATGTACGACAAAATGCCATACATGAGTACCAATTCGAAGTCATGTATTTGGACATGACCTCCCCCTTGGTGAGGAGCGGAGCACTATCTAAAACTCCTTCCGTTCTATGGGTCACGGCACCCGGTTGCAATGCAACTCCACACCGAGCTTACGCTCTACCCGCGATTTGGGTCTAAACCACAGCCACCACGAAGCTCCCCGAAGGGCCGCACCAACTGTCAGGCTGGAACCGAAGTTCCAGGGGCTCCTGACACCCGTGGTACCAGAATTAAGCCTCCGGTCAGGCCTCGTAGCCGAAACTACTACCAAGTTGAACTCCAAATAGTTCGGGACTGGTCACCCAACAGCAACAAAACAGCAAACATACAGCAACATATAGACACAAGGAACAACACAAGACGCCACACATTCAACAGCCGCTCTCACGAGCGACGCTTTGTGCCGCATGGTGCGACACCGGCAAGGGACTACACGAACAAACAGTTACAACAATAGACAAAACCCCCTCACGGGTGGCTTTACAGTTCAACGCGCGAGAAAGAACAGGTAGCAGCAACAACAGCAAAACAGCAGGGAGAAGTGCGAAGACGGTGCACTGCTGGGAGGGACAGATAACGCGTATCAGCCCCCACCAACGAACATACCCATATCTGCAAACCGGACCAGACGATGTACACTACCTGTGCGAAATCACTTTGGCAGTTGAGCACCACCACAAATAGTCACATCAGGAGCTACCTCCGCTAACGTACAGTCCTCCTACGATTGAATACGCCCCTTGCGTATTCACCTAACCTTCTAAGCGTCCGACTGTTCTCTAGAGCCCTACTGCAATCCCATCCCCCCTCTGAATGATATATCCCCATATCATCCAAACTCCTAATATCACTATAAAGTGAACACCCCGTAAGAACATGTAGCTAGTCCTCCGTCCCTTGTCCACAAATGCAGTCCGGCGAATCTGACAGACCCCTTTTATGCAGAAATGCATTCAAGGAGCCATGTCCAGTCAGTATAAAACCCAAACTCAAGCCGAAGCCAAAATTCGGGCGTTCCCTAACAAAAGTTGCGTCCCGTATAAACTCGTGAGTGACCCGCCTGTTGTTACTGTTCGTCCAGCGTGAACGCCACCTTGAGACAAGGTGATCGTCCAGCAGGAGTTTCGTCCGTCTTGAGTCCAACCCTACCACGTCAGAAGCAGAAATCCAGTCATGCCTAAGAAGTGGCAACCCCTTCTTGACCTTAAAAGCAATACCACGCCGTATTACTTCCAAGTCAAGGGGAGCCGCACCCAGCAGGACCTGAAGGGCATCTGTTGAGACCGTATGACAAACTGGCATGCAAGACAGCATTGCAACTCTCTGACAAGTCAGTGCCTTTTTCCGGCCCATAACAGACATAACTGTTTCATACCATACGGACGAGCCAAACGCTGCGCAAGCAACGAACAGACCATCATATATGGTACGCACAGCACGTCTACCAAGACCCCAGTCACTTCTAAGAATGCGTCTGATACTACTTGCAACGATAGTCAGCTTTTCTCGAACCACAGAGAGATGAGCCAAGAAGTTCATTCTCTCACCCATCGTAATTCCCAGATACTTGACCTGAGTCACGTATCTGAGAAAAACGTCGCCAGATCGAACTATCGGAGGACGCGACCGCGATAAGCTCCCTTTCAGCAGCATCATCACAGTTTTCTCCCTCGATACCTCAACCCCGACACTGTTCCCCCACTCATTGACTTCACGCATGGCCTGCTCACCCTTTCTCTCCAGTTCAGCACGAGACTGACCTTCGATTAAGATGAGAAAATCATCCGCGTACGCACAGAGTTGGCAAGACACAGCCAGAGACCTCAACAAGGGATCCATCATTAGGTTCCAAATAAATGGACCACAGATAGACCCCTGAGGACAGCCCCTGGAAACATCCCTGCAAACAGTATCGCTGGCGCCTACCACAAAAGCTTCCCTACCGCTGAAGTAACTACTCCATAGGGAGAGCTCCCGAAAGCCAACTAAGCGTAGTCTATCGAGAACCTCTCTCCAAGAGAGATAATCAAACGCACCCTTAAAATCAACAAATATGCCAAGGACATATTTGCTCGCAGAGTTTGCAACACTAGACTTGACATGGTGCCACGCGTCCTCAACAGATCTCCCCTCCTTAAATCCGAACTGAAACTCAGAAGCCACCTCATTGTAGGACTCCCGCAGTCTATACACCATCATCCTTTCCAGCACTTTTCCAAGTACCGGAAGGAGGCTGATGCCCCGATATGAGCGAGGATCACTCCTCACCTTATCAGGCGACTTCAGGAGCACAACAACTTTAGCCTGCTTCCAAGCCTCAGGGAAATAGCCCTCGCTGATACACCTCCCAAAGACTGACTCCAGATATTCAGGTATGGCCTTCCAGATGCTTTTACACATCTCTCCAGTCATACCATCAATACCCGGAGACTTCCTACTTTTGACACGGTATATGCTATCATCGACTTCCATTCTCTCCAGTGGCGGAGGACCAACAATCTCCCCATAGGGAAGACGATTAGCCGACTCCGCCCCCGGAAAGAAGGTCTCAAGCAAGGCGTCCGTGCATTGCCTCCATGTCAGCAACGTAGTGTCGCCAACCCGAAGACCCGACAAGTCCGCCTGTTGCCGTCTACCCCTAAGGATACGGTAAACCTTACCCCAGGGGTCATCCCTGTTGTCCTGTACGAAAGTACGCCACTCGTCCTCCTTCACACTCACGATTCTGTCCTTGTAGGCACTCAAGGCAGCCAGATAGTCAGCTTTTCGCTGAGCCAGATCTTCTGCATCAGAACGCCTTCCCCTCTGGAATCGCTTCCTGAGACGACGAACGTTCCTCCGCATCAAATCCAGCTCGCGAGTCCACCACCTGACCCCTCCCTGACGAGTCTTGCGACAACGACCAAGGAGAGTATCATTAGTGGTACACATCCACCGATCTATCAGGCTGACTTGACTGTCAATAGTAAGTTCCCTATAGTCGTCAATTGGAACATCTAACGCTGCCCACCGAAATGCGTCAGCATAGTTATCCCAATCGACGTCGTGTAGTTTCCACTTGCGTGGCAAGTACGTCCCGTTCGTTGCCCGTTGGTGGGAGACCACAATCTCAATGAGACTATGATCACTCACACCAAAGTCATCCCTAATCTTCCAGCTAAAACGGTATTCCGTCATTGCCCCCACGTTGGCTAACGTCACGTCAATGTCACTACATCCTCTTGGACCATCAAAAGTGTACATCTCACTAGGCTCATTGAGAACAATGAGCCGCTTTGTGACCAGCCACTCGCTAAGCATGACACCTCGCAAGTAGTTTTGATGAGCAGAAGCATTCCTGCCCATCTTTGAGAACCACATGCGAGAGCATGCGTTTGCGTCTATCGCTAGGATTATAGGTGAACTACTATCCAGTAGTAGTACCGAATCCATGTACCCTAAATAGGGTTCAAGAGGCCCCCCAAACCTACAGTAGATGCTTGTCAGTAGCATTCTACCAAAACCGCCCTCCACGCTAACGCAGACTCCCCAATCACTCCTACTTACAACCGTACAGTTAATGTAACTGTCCTTTATTATAATAGCGGCGTTGCCCCCCAAGTCCGTAAACGCTCGCATACCCCCCGGTAGACCCCTGATGTGACCATCCGTGGTATACGGCTCCTGCACGAGTGCAAAAGTCGCATTCAGGTTGCACATCGCCTGACCTAGTTCGCAGATCACCGAGTATGCCCGCTGACAGTTAAGCTGCAAAATTTTTATATCTGTACCCTCCATATTAATGACGAGCGTTCGCCTTGGCGACAATGGTGCTGTAAACCGGGCAGGCTGCAGACATCATCAGATGCCCAGCCGGAAGCCCCTTAAAGGCACAGTTTCTGCATCTCACCTCGTTTTGGCAGCGTGAGGCTAAGTGGCCTGCCGTGCCACATAATCGACAGACATCTGTGGTCATCCTGCAGTCCCGCACCATGTGGTCGAAACCCAGGCACCTAAAGCAACTGGGGACTGCGTCGTGTTGTCGTACCGCAAACGAGAACCACTTTATGTAGCACCTACCAACGTCGATCATACTCTGCAATGTTCCAGAATTGCCCTCAAGGACGACATTTACTGGGCCGCCACTAGCCTTCCAAGGGCCAGTTACCAGGCGAACGTTCCGCTTAAAGACCTCCTCAGACATCTTCTGCTTTAGATTCATCTCGTACAGCTCCGTCATAAATTCATCCGGGGTAATCTCCGGATGAACGCGCTGTACGACGATCCTCGGTCCAAGCTTATCCCTCACCGACACCTCCAACCCAACCTCACCGAACTTCGTATTCTTCGCCACCTTCTCCCTCTCAGCTACCGACGGGGTCCGACCTAGTAACTACACAAACCACACTAGTGGCAACACCGTCTCACTCACCCGTCAGGCAACACCACAACCAGCCGCCGGAGTTTGGCCTTGAGACACCTTGCCAGCGGAGTCTCAACTTTTGTTTATGTGTATACACACGCACTGTATACAAATAACACACACGTTTCAATGACTATAGACCGATTTGTAATCCGTCTATATCTTTGACATCCGTCAACCGATTCACCGATTTTTATATAGCCCGAATCTACAGAGTCCAAGGTTTTAAACACACTATCGCTCGTTTTTATATTCGCACTATTACACTTTGAAATTACGCACCGAAAAAACCGAAAAAACCGCATATAAAACACACGTCTGATCAGCTCTACGTAAAACGTACAAATGAGAGTAGATAGGGACAGATGTGTCCAGGTTTTACGTGAGTACCTGCCGCAAAGGCCCAAACTCACGGTGCTCTTAACACCGGGTAGAAACAATGCGTCCACCATCGCCCCCATGTACGACAAAATGCCATATATGAGTACCAATTCGAAGTCATGTATTTGGACATGACCTCCCCCTTGGTGAGGAGCGGAGCACTATCTAAAACTCCTTCCGTTCTATGGGTCACGGCACCCGGTTGCAATGCAACTCCACACCGAGCTTACGCTCTACCCGCGATTTGGGTCTAAACCACAGCCACCACGAAGCTCCCCGAAGGGCCGCACCAACTGTCAGGCTGGAACCGAAGTTCCAGGGTACCAGAATTAAGTCTCCGGTCAGGCCTCGTAGCCGAAACTACTACCAAGTTGAACTCCAAATAGTTCGGGACTGGTCACCCAACAGCAACAAAACAGCAAACATACAGCAACATATAGACACAAGGAACAACACAAGACGCCACACATTCAACAGCCGCTCTCACGAGCGACGCTTTGTGCCGCATGGTGCGACACCGGCAAGGGACTACACGAACAAACAGTTACAACAATAGACAAAACCCCCTCACGGGTGGCTTTACAGTTCAACGCGCGAGAAAGAACAGGTAGCAGCAACAACAGCAAAACAGCAGGGAGAAGTGCGAAGACGGTGCACTGCTGGGAGGGACAGATAACGCGTATCAGCCCCCACCAACGAACATACCCATATCTGCAAACCGGACCAGACGATGTACACTACCTGTGCGAAAGCACTTTGGCAGTTGAGCACCACCACAAATAGTCACATCAGGAGCTACCTCCGCTAACGTACAGTCCTCCTACGATTGAATACGCCCCTTGCGTATTCACCTAACCTTCTAAGCCTCCGACTGTCCTCTAGAGCCCTACTGCAATCCCATCCCCCCTCTGAATGATATATCCCCATATCATCCAAACTCCTAATATCACTATAAAGTGAACACCCCGTAAGTACATGTAGCCAGTCCTCCGTCCCTTGTCCACAAATGCAGTCCGGCGAATCTGACAGACCCCTTTTATGCAGAAATGCATTCAAGGAGCCATGTCCAGTCAGTATAAAACCCAAACTCAAGCCGAAGCCAAAATTCGGGCGTTCCCTAACAAAAGTTGCGTCCCGTATAAACTCGTGAGTGACCCGCCCGTTGTTACTGTTCGTCCAGCGTGAACGCCACCTTGAGACAAGGTGATCGTCCAGCAGGAGTTTCGTCCGTCTTGAGTCCAACCCTACCACGTCAGAAGCAGAAATCCAGTCATGCCTAAGAAGTGGCAACCCCTTCTTGACCTTAAAAGCAATACCACGCCGTATTACTTCCAAGTCAAGGGGAGCCGCACCCAGCAGGACCTGAAGGGCATCTGTTGAGACCGTATGACAAACTGGCATGCAAGCCAGCATTGCAACTCTCTGACAAGTCAGTGCCTTTTTCCGGCCCATAACAGACATAACTGTTTCATACCATACGGACGAGCCAAACGCTGCGCAAGCAACGAAAAGACCATCATATATGGTACGCACAGCACGTCTACCAAGACCCCAGTCACTTCTAAGAATGCGTCTGATACTACTTGCAACGATAGTCAGCTTTTCTCGAACCACAGAGAGATGAGCCAAGAAGTTCATTCTCTCACCCATCGTAATTCCCAGATACTTGACCTGAGTCACGTATCTGAGAAAAACGTCGCCAGATCGAACTATCGGAGGACGTGACCGCGATAAGCTCCCTTTCAGCAGCATCATCACAGTTTTCTCCCTCGATACCTCAACCCCGACACTGTTCCCCCACTCATTGACTTCACGCATGGCCTGCTCACCCTTTCTCTCCAGTTCAGCACGAGACTGACCTTCGATTAAGATGAGCAAATCATCCGCGTACGCACAGAGTTGGCAAGACACAGCCAGAGACCTCAACAAGGGATCCATCATTAGGTTCCAAATAAATGGACCACAGATAGACCCCTGAGGACAGCCCCTGGAAACATCCCTGCAAACAGTATCGCTGGCGCCTACCACAAAAGCTTTCCTACCGCTGAAGTAACTACTCCATAGGGAGAGCTCCCGACAGCCAACTAAGCGTAGTCTATCGAGAACCTCTCTCCAAGAGAGATAATCAAACGCACCCTTAAAATCAACAAATATGCCAAGGACATATTTGCTCGCAAAGTTTGCAACACTAGACTTGACATGGTGCCACGCGTCCTCAACAGATCTCCCCTCCTTAAATCCGAACTGAAACTCAGAAGCCACCTCATTGTAGGACTCCCGCAGTCTATACACCATCATCCTTTCCAGCACTTTTCCAAGTACCGGAAGGAGGCTGATGCCCCGATATGAGCGAGGATCACTCCTCACCTTATCAGGCGACTTCAGGAGCACAACAACTTTAGCCTGCTTCCAAGCCTCAGGGAAATAGCCCTCGCTGATACACCTCCCAAAGACTGACTCCAGATATTCAGGTATGGCCTTCCAGATGCTTTTACACATCTCTCCAGTCATACCATCAATACCCGGAGACTTCCTACTTTTGACACGGTATATGCTATCATCGACTTCCATTCTCTCCAGTGGCGGAGGACCAACAATCTCCCCATAGGGAAGACGATTAGCCGACTCCGCCCCCGGAAAGAAGGTCTCAAGCAAGGCGTCCGTGCATTGCCTCCATGTCAGCAACGTAGTGTCGCCAACCCGAAGACCCGACAAGTCCGCCTGTTGCCGTCTACCCCTAAGGATACGGTAAACCTTACCCCAGGGGTCATCCCTGTTGTCCTGTACGAAAGTACGCCACTCGTCCTCCTTCACACTCACGATTCTGTCCTTGTAGGCACTCAGCAGCCAGATAGTCAGCTTTTCGCTGAGCCAGATCTTCCGCATCAGAACGCCTTCCCCTCTGGAACCGCTTCCTGAGACGACGAACGTTCCTCCGCATCAAATCCAGCTCGCGAGTCCACCACCTGACCCCTCCCTGACGAGTCTTGCGACAACGACCAAGGAGAGTATCAATCAGGCTGACTTGACTGTCAATAGTAAGTTCCCTATAGTCGTCAATTGGAACATCTAACGCTGCCCACCGAAATGCGTCAGCATAGTTATCCCAATCGACGTCGTGTAGTTTCCACTTGCGTGGCAAGTACGTCCCGTTCGTTGCCCGTTGGTGGGAGACCACAATCTCAATGAGACTATGATCACTCACACCAAAGTCATCCCTAATCTTCCAGCTAAAACGGTATTCCGTCATTGCCCCCACGTTGGCTAACGTCACGTCAATGTCACTACATCCTCTTGGACCATCAAAAGTGTACATCTCACTAGGCTCATTGAGAACAATGAGCCGCTTTGTGACCAGCCACTCGCTAAGCATGACACCTCGCAAGTAGTTCTGATGAGCAGAAGCATTCCTGCCCATCTTGGAGAACCACATGCGAGAGCATGCGTTTGCGTCTATCGCTACGATTATAGGTGAACTACTATCCAGTAGTAGTACCGAATCCATGTACCCTAAATAGGGTTCAAGAGGCCCCCCAAACCTACAGTAGATGCTTGTCAGTAGCATTCTACCAAAACCGCCCTCCACGCTAACGCAGACTCCCCAATCACTCCTACTTACAACCGTACAGTTAATGTAACTGTCCTTTATTATAATAGCGGCGTTGCCCCCCAAGTCCGTAAACGCTCGCATACCCCCCGGTAGACCCCTGATGTGACCATCCGTGGTATACGGCTCCTGCACGAGTGCAAAAGTCGCATTCAGGTTGCACATCGCCTGACCTAGTTCGCAGATCACCGAGTATGCCCGCTGACAGTTAAGCTGCAAAATTTTTATATCTGTACCCTCCATATTAATGACGAGCGTTCGCCTTGGCGACAATGGCGCTGTAAACCGGGCAGGCTGCAGACATCATCAGATGCCCAGCCGGAAGCCCCTTAAAGGCACAGTTTCTGCATCTCACCTCGTTTTGGCAGCGTGAGGCTAAGTGGCCTGCCGTGCCACATAATCAACAGACATCTGTGGTCATCCTGCAGTCCCGCACCATGTGGTCGAAACCCAGGCACCTAAAGCAACTGGGGACTGCGTCGTGTTGTCGTACCGCAAACGAGAACCACTTTATGTAGCACCTACCAACGTCGATCATACTCTGCAATGTTCCAGAATTGCCCTCAAGGACGACATTTACTGGGCCGCCACTAGCCTTCCAAGGGCCAGTCACCAGGCGAACGTTCCGCTTAAAGACCTCCTCAGACATCTTCTGCTTTAGATTCATCTCGTACAGCTCCGTCATAAATTCATCCGGGGTAATCTCCGGATGAACGCGCTGTACGACGATCCTCGGTCCAAGCTTATCCCTCACCGACACCTCCAACCCAACCTCACCGAACTTCGTATTCTTCGCCACCTTCTCCCTCTCAGCTACCGACGGGGTCCGAATGACCGCTCCGCCATCGCGCATAGGCCGCAAATCATGCACACGCACACCTAAAGTGGGGCCGACCTCCTTCTGCACCTTCTCTACAACCTCCTTCGATGAGACGCCCTTCTTTCCCTTAACTACCACCGACCACGTCTCCACAGGCTTAGGCACAGCTACAACCGGAGCAGCAACAGCAGCAACACCACCACGTCTGGTCATCACCGGAGCAGGAGGTGCCATGGGACCCCTAAAGGCCACCGACTGCACCCCAGCCACTTTGCCACCCTCATATACTTCGAGGCGCCCTTTCAACCGTTCATTCTCAGCAATAACGCCAAAGAGCAACGACTCAAACTTGCTGGAGTGTTCCAAAACACCCTTGGCCAGCTCAGTACCAACACCGTCAGCCATCACCAATTCCAGCAACGCCGCACTGATCGCCTTCATTTGGCCAACTACGCCAGTGTCCACAACTGGTTGTGGCCTCTTACGTTCCCGCACCCTCTTAAGGCTGGAACCGGATGCAACATCCGACACCTCCATGTAGTTAGCAGCAACACCAGCAGCAGGTACATCAGCAGGGGCAGCGTCAAGTATAATCGCAGCAGTAGCGGCGGCAGCAGCACGTTTGGCCTTAGGGGAGCCAACCTTGTACCTCTTCACATCCTCCTCCATCTCGATACTTGAGAGCTCGCTCTCCGTATGACGGACAATACGTCCGCCCGCCGGTGGCAGCCCCTTTCCGCATCCATCGGTCGTCGTTACATCCGACGCATCACCCTTCGCTCTCGGCCTCTCGCCCCTCTTCTTGCCCGCAGGCGGCATATCAATCGATATACCCCAAAAAACTATCGAAAATCACAAAAATTTCCAATTAAAAGGAACGCCCCTAATATTCCCAACAAAAATGTGAATGCCCCTAATAGTCAGGACACCAATAGCACGGACACACACCACTTAGTGGAGACACATACCACTTAGCGGAGACACAAACCGGAAATGGTCGAACCAAAACCGGAAGTGAACTGCCTTACCGACCGGAAGTGAACCGTATTACCAATGCAGTTTTGCACTGCCTTACCAATGCGGTTTTCACTGCCTTACCAAATTACCGACCGAACCGTGTTACCCGCACCGTATTACCCGAACCGTATTACCAATACAGTGTATGCACTGTATTACCAATTACCGACTCAGTCAATACACCTACCACCTAGTAACTACACAAACCACACTAGTGGCAACACCGTCTCACTCACCCGTCAGGCAACACCACAACCAGCCGCCGGAGTTTGGCCTTGAGACACCTTGCCAGCGGAGTCTCAACTTTTGTTTATGTGTATACACACGCACTGTATACAAATAACACACACGTTTCAATGACTATAGACCGATTTGTAATCCGTCTATATCTTTGACATCCGTCAACCGATTCACCGATTTTTATATAGCCCGAATCTACAGAGTCCAAGGTTTTAAACACACTATCGCTCGTTTTTATATTCGCACTATTACACTTTGAAATTACGCACCGAAAAAACCGAAAAAACCGCATATAAAACACACGTCTGATCAGCTCTACGTAAAACGTACAAATGAGAGTAGATAGGGACAGATGTGTCCATGTTTTACGTGAGTACCTGCCGCAAAGGCCCAAACTCACGGTGCTCTTAACACCGGGTAGAAACAATGCGTCCACCATCGCCCCCATGTACGACAAAATGCCATACATGAGTACCAATTCGAAGTCATGTATTTGGACATGACCTCCCCCTTGGTGAGGAGCGGAGCACTATCTAAAACTCCTTCCGTTCTATGGGTCACGGCACCCGGTTGCAATGCAACTCCACACCGAGCTTACGCTCTACACGCGATTTGGGTCTAAACCACAGCCACCACGAAGCTCCCCGAAGGGCCGCACCAACTGTCAGGCTGGAACCGAAGTTCCAGGGGCTCCTGACACCCGTGGTACCAGAATTAAGCCTCCGGTCAGGCCTCGTAGCCGAAACTACTACCAAGTTGAACTCCAAATAGTTCGGGACTGGTCACCCAACAGCAACAAAACAGCAAACATACAGCAACATATAGACACAAGGAACAACACAAGACGCCACACATTCAACAGCCGCTCTCACGAGCGACGCTTTGTGCCGCATGGTGCGACACCGGCAAGGGACTACACGAACAAACAGTTACAACAATAGACAAAACCCCCTCACGGGTGGCTTTACAGTTCAACGCGCGAGAAAGAACAGGTAGCAGCAACAACAGCAAAACAGCAGGGAGAAGTGCGAAGACGGTGCACTGCTGGGAGGGACAGATAACGCGTATCAGCCCCCACCAACGAACATACCCATATCTGCAAACCGGACCAGACGATGTACACTACCTGTGCGAAAGCACTTTGGCAGTTGAGCACCACCACAAATAGTCACATCAGGAGCTACCTCCGCTAACGTACAGTCCTCCTACGATTGAATACGCCCCTTGCGTATTCACCTAACCTTCTAAGCGTCCGACTGTCCTCTAGAGCCCTACTGCAATCCCATCCCCCCTCTGAATGATATATCCCCATATCATCCAAACTCCTAATATCACTATAAAGTGAACACCCCGTAAGTACATGTAGCCAGTCCTCCGTCCCTTGTCCACAAATGCAGTCCGGCGAATCTGACAGACCCCTTTTATGCAGAAATGCATTCAAGGAGCCATGTCCAGTCAGTATAAAACCCAAACTCAAGCCGAAGCCAAAATTCGGGCGTTCCCTAACAAAAGTTGCGTCCCGTATAAACTCGTGAGTGACCCGCCCGTTGTTACTGTTCGTCCAGCGTGAACGCCACCTTGAGACAAGGTGATCGTCCAGCAGGAGTTTCGTCCGTCTTGAGTCCAACCCTACCACGTCAGAAGCAGAAATCCAGTCATGCCTAAGAAGTGGCAACCCCTTCTTGACCTTAAAAGCAATACCACGCCGTATTACTTCCAAGTCAAGGGGAGCCGCACCCAGCAGGACCTGAAGGGCATCTGTTGAGACCGTATGACAAACTGGCATGCAAGCCAGCATTGCAACTCTCTGACAAGTCAGTGCCTTTTTCCGGCCCATAACAGACATAACTGTTTCATACCATACGGACGAGCCAAACGCTGCGCAAGCAACGAAAAGACCATCATATATGGTACGCACAGCACGTCTACCAAGACCCCAGTCACTTCTAAGAATGCGTCTGATACTACTTGCAACGATAGTCAGCTTTTCTCGAACCACAGAGAGATGAGCCAAGAAGTTCATTCTCTCACCCATCGTAATTCCCAGATACTTGACCTGAGTCACGTATCTGAGAAAAACGTCGCCAGATCGAACTATCGGAGGACGCGACCGCGATAAGCTCCCTTTCAGCAGCATCATCACAGTTTTCTCCCTCGATACCTCAACCCCGACACTGTTCCCCCACTCATTGACTTCACGCATGGCCTGCTCACCCTTTCTCTCCAGTTCAGCACGAGACTGACCTTCGATTAAGATGAGCAAATCATCCGCGTACGCACAGAGTTGGCAAGACACAGCCAGAGACCTCAACAAGGGATCCATCATTAGGTTCCAAATAAATGGACCACAGATAGACCCTTGAGGACAGCCCCTGGAAACATCCCTGCAAACAGTATCGCTGGCGCCTACCACAAAAGCTTTCCTACCGCTGAAGTAACTACTCCATAGGGAGAGCTCCCGACAGCCAACTAAACGTAGTCTATCGAGAACCTCTCTCCAAGAGAGATAATCAAACGCACCCTTAAAATCAACAAATATGCCAAGGACATATTTGCTCGCAGAGTTTGCAACACTAGACTTGACATGGTGCCACGCGTCCTCAACAGATCTCCCCTCCTTAAATCCGAACTGAAACTCAGAAGCCACCTCATTGTAGGACTCCCGCAGTCTATACACCATCATCCTTTCCAGCACTTTTCCAAGTACCGGAAGGAGGCTGATGCCCCGATATGAGCGAGGATCACTCCTCACCTTATCAGGCGACTTCAGGAGCACAACAACTTTAGCCTGCTTCCAAGCCTCAGGGAAATAGCCCTCGCTGATACACCTCCCAAAGACTGACTCCAGATATTCAGGTATGGCCTTCCAGATGCTTTTACACATCTCTCCAGTCATACCATCAATACCCGGAGACTTCCTACTTTTGACACGGTATATGCTATCATCGACTTCCATTCTCTCCAGTGGCGGAGGACCAACAATCTCCCCATAGGGAAGACGATTAGCCGACTCCGCCCCCGGAAAGAAGGTCTCAAGCAAGGCGTCCGTGCATTGCCTCCATGTCAGCAACGTAGTGTCGCCAACCCGAAGACCCGACAAGTCCGCCTGTTGCCGTCTACCCCTAAGGATACGGTAAACCTTACCCCAGGGGTCATCCCTGTTGTCCTGTACGAAAGTACGCCACTCGTCCTCCTTCACACTCACGATTCTGTCCTTGTAGGCACTCAAGGCAGCCAGATAGTCAGCTTTTCGCTGAGCCAGATCTTCCGCATCAGAACGCCTTCCCCTCTGGAATCGCTTCCTGAGACGACGAACGTTCCTCCGCATCAAATCCAGCTCGCGAGTCCACCACCTGACCCCTCCCTGACGAGTCTTGCGACAACGACCAAGGAGAGTATCATTAGTGGTACACATCCACCGATCTATCAGGCTGACTTGACTGTCAATAGTAAGTTCCCTATAGTCGTCAATTGGAACATCTAACGCTGCCCACCGAAATGCGTCAGCATAGTTATCCCAATCGACGTCGTGTAGTTTCCACTTGCGTGGCAAGTACGTCCCGTTCGTTGCCCGTTGGTGGGAGACCACAATCTCAATGAGACTATGATCACTCACACCAAAGTCATCCCTAATCTTCCAGCTAAAACGGTATTCCGTCATTGCCCCCACGTTGGCTAACGTCACGTCAATGTCACTACATCCTCTTGGACCATCAAAAGTGTACATCTCACTAGGCTCATTGAGAACAATGAGCCGCTTTGTGACCAGCCACTCGCTAAGCATGACACCTCGCAAGTAGTTTTGATGAGCAGAAGCATTCCTGCCCATCTTTGAGAACCACATGCGAGAGCATGCGTTTGCGTCTATCGCTAGGATTATAGGTGAACTACTATCCAGTAGTAGTACCGAATCCATGTACCCTAAATAGGGTTCAAGAGGCCCCCCAAACCTACAGTAGATGCTTGTCAGTAGCATTCTACCAAAACCGCCCTCCACGCTAACGCAGACTCCCCAATCACTCCTACTTACAACCGTACAGTTAATGTAACTGTCCTTTATTATAATAGCGGCGTTGCCCCCCAAGTCCGTAAACGCTCGCATACCCCCCGGTAGACCCCTGATGTGACCATCCGTGGTATACGGCTCCTGCACGAGTGCAAAAGTCGCATTCAGGTTGCACATCGCCTGACCTAGTTCGCAGATCACCGAGTATGCCCGCTGACAGTTAAGCTGCAAAATTTTTATATCTGTACCCTCCATATTAATGACGAGCGTTCGCCTTGGCGACAATGGCGCTGTAAACCGGGCAGGCTGCAGACATCATCAGATGCCCAGCCGGAAGCCCCTTAAAGGCACAGTTTCTGCATCTCACCTCGTTTTGGCAGCGTGAGGCTAAGTGGCCTGCCGTGCCACATAATCGACAGACATCTGTGGTCATCCTGCAGTCCCGCACCATGTGGTCGAAACCCAGGCACCTAAAGCAACTGGGGACTGCGTCGTGTTGTCGTACCGCAAACGAGAACCACTTTATGTAGCACCTACCAACGTCGATCATACTCTGCAATGTTCCAGAATTGCCCTCAAGGACGACATTTACTGGGCCGCCACTAGCCTTCCAAGGGCCAGTCACCAGGCGAACGTTCCGCTTAAAGACCTCCTCAGACATCTTCTGCTTTAGATTCATCTCGTACAGCTCCGTCATAAATTCATCCGGGGTAATCTCCGGATGAACGCGCTGTACGACGATCCTCGGTCCAAGCTTATCCCTCACCGACACCTCCAACCCAACCTCACCGAACTTCGTATTCTTCGCCACCTTCTCCCTCTCAGCTACCGACGGGGTCCGAATGACCGCTCCGCCATCGCGCATAGGCCGCAAATCATGCACACGCACACCTAAAGTGGGGCCGACCTCCTTCTGCACCTTCTCTACAACCTCCTTCGATGAGACGCCCTTCTTTCCCTTAACTACCACCGACCACGTCTCCACAGGCTTAGGCACAGCTACAACCGGAGCAGCAACAGCAGCAACACCACCACGTTTGGTCATCACCGGAGCAGGAGGTGCCATGGGACCCCTAAAGGCCACCGACTGTACCCCAGCCACTTTGCCACCCTCATATACTTCGAGGCGCCCTTTCAACCGTTCATTCTCAGCAATAACGCCAAAGAGCAACGACTCAAACTTGCTGTAGTGTTCCAAAACACCCTTGGCCAGCTCAGTACCAACACCGTCAGCCATCACCAATTCCAGCAACGCCGCACTGATCGCCTTCATTTGGCCAACTACGCCAGTGTCCACAACTGGTTGTGGCCTCTTACGTTCCCGCACCCTCTTAAGGCTGGAACCGGATGCAACATCCGACACCTCCATGTAGTTAGCAGCAACACCAGCAGCAGGTACATCAGCAGGGGCAGCGTCAAGTATAATCGCAGCAGTAGCGGCGGCAGCAGCACGTTTGGCCTTAGGGGAGCCAACCTTGTACCTCTTCACATCCTCCTCCATCTCGGTACTTGAGAGCTCGCTCTCCGTATGAAGGACAATACGTCCGCCCGCCGGTGGCAGCCCCTTTCCGCATCCATCGGTCGTCGTTACATCCGACGCATCACCCTTCGCTCTCGGCCTCTCGCCCCTCTTCTTGCCCGCAGGCGGCATATCAATCGATATACCCCAAAAAACTATCGAAAATCACAAAAATTTCCAATTAAAAGGAACGCCCCTAATATTCCCAACAAAAATGTGAATGCCCCTAATAGTCAGGACACCAATAGCACGGACACACACCACTTAGTGGAGACACATACCACTTAGCGGAGACACAAACCGGAAATGGTCGAACCAAAACCGGAAGTGAACTGCCTTACCGACCGGAAGTGAACCGTATTACCAATGCAGTTTTGCACTGCCTTACCAATGCGGTTTTCACTGCCTTACCAAATTACCGACCGAACCGTGTTACCCGCACCGTATTACCCGAACCGTATTACCAATACAGTGTATGCACTGTATTACCAATTACCGACTCAGTCAATACACCTACCACCTAGTAACTACACAAACCACACTAGTGGCAACACCGTCTCACTCACCCGTCAGGCAACACCACAACCAGCCGCCGGAGTTTGGCCTTGAGACACCTTGCCAGCGGAGTCTCAACTTTTGTTTATGTGTATACACACGCACTGTATACAAATAACACACACGTTTCAATGACTATAGACCGATTTGTAATCCGTCTATATCTTTGACATCCGTCAACCGATTCACAAGATTTTTATATAGCCCGAATCTACAGAGTCCAAGGTTTTAAACACACTATCGCTCGTTTTTATATTCGCACTATTACACTTTGAAATTACGCACCCAAAAAACCGAAAAAACCGAAAAAACCGCATATAAAACACACGTCTGATCAGCTCTACGTAAAACGTACAAATGAGAGTAGATAGGGACAGATGTGTCCATGTTTTACGTGAGTACCTGCCGCAAAGGCCCAAACTCACGGTGCTCTTAACACCGGGTAGAAACAATGCGTCCACCATCGCCCCCATGTACGACAAAATGCCATACATGAGTACCAATTCGAAGTCATGTATTTGGACATGACCTCCCCCTTGGTGAGGAGCGGAGCACTATCTAAAACTCCTTCCGTTCTATGGGTCACGGCACCCGGTTGCAATGCAACTCCACACCGAGCTTACGCTCTACCCGCGATTTGGGTCTAAGCCACAGCCACCACGAAGCTCCCCGAAGGGCCGCACCAACTGTCAGGCTGGAACCGAAGTTTCAGGGGCTCCTGACACCCGTGGTACCAGAATTAAGCCTCCGGTCAGGCCTCGTAGCCGAAACTACTACCAAGTTGAACTCCAAATAGTTCGGGACTGGTCACCCAACAGCAACAAAACAGCAAACATACAGCAACATATAGACACAAGGAACAACACAAGACGCCACACATTCAACAGCCGCTCTCACGAGCGACGCTTTGTGCCGCATGGTGCGACACCGGCAAGGGACTACACGAACAAACAGTTACAACAATAGACAAAACCCCCTCACGGGTGGCTTTACAGTTCAACGCGCGAGAAAGAACAGGTAGCAGCAACAACAGCAAAACAGCAGGGAGAAGTGCGAAGACGGTGCACTGCTGGGAGGGACAGATAACGCGTATCAGCCCCCACCAACGAACATACCCATATCTGCAAACCGGACCAGACGATGTACACTACCTGTGCGAAAGCACTTTGGCAGTTGAGCACCACCACAAATAGTCACATCAGGAGCTACCTCCGCTAACGTACAGTCCTCCTACGATTGAATACGCCCCTTGCGTATTCACCTAACCTTCTAAACGTCCGACTGTCCTCTAGAGCCCTACTGCAATCCCATCCCCCCTCTGAATGATATATCCCCATATCATCCAAACTCCTAATATCACATTAAAGTGAACACCCCGTAAGTACATGTAACCAGTCCTCCGTCCCTTGTCCACAAATACAGTCCGGCGAATCTGACAGACCCCTTTTATGCAAAAATGCATTCAAGGAGCCATGTCCAGTCAGTATGAAACCCAAACTCAAGCCGAAGCCGAAATTCGGGCGTTCCCTAACAAAAGTTGCGTCCCGTATAAACTCGTGAGTGACCCGCCCGTTGTTACTGTTCGTCCAGCGTGAACGCCACCTTGAGACAAGGTGATCGTCCAGCAGGAGTTTCGTCCGTCTTGAGTCCAACCCTACCACGTCAGAAGCAGAAATCCAGTCATGCCTAAGAAGTGGCAACCCCTTCTTGACCTTAAAAGCAATACCACGCCGTATTACTTCCAAGTCAAGGGGAGCCGCACCCAGCAGGACCTGAAGGGCATCCGTCGAGACCGTATGACAAACTGGCATGCAAGCCAGCATTGCAACTCTCTGACAAGTCAGTGACTTTTTCCGGCCCATAACAGACATAACTGTTTCATACCATACGGACGAGCCAAACGCTGCGCAAGCAACGAAAAGACCATCATATATGGTACGCACAGCACGTCTGCCAAGACCCCAGTCACTTCTAAGAATGCGTCTGATACTACTAGCAACGATAGTCAGCTTTTCTCGAACCACAGAGAGATGAGCCAAGAAGTTCATTCTCTCACCCATCGTAATTCCCAGATACTTGACCTGAGTCACGTATCTGAGAAAAACGTCGCCAGATCGAACTATCGGAGGACGCGACCGCGATAAGCTCCCTTTCAGCAGCATCATCACAGTTTTCTCCCTCGATACCTCAACCCCGACACTGTTCCCCCACTCATTGACTTCACGCATGGCCTGCTCACCCTTTCTCTCCAGTTCAGCCCGAGACTGACCTTCGATTAAGATGAGCAAGTCATCCGCGTACGCACAGAGTTGGCAAGACACAGCCAGAGACCTCAACAAGGGATCCATCATTAGGTTCCAAATAAATGGACCACAGATAGACCCCTGAGGACAGCCCCTGGAAACATCCCTGCAAACAGTATCGCTGGCGCCTACCACAAAAGCTTTCCTACCGCTGAAGTAACTACTCCATAGGGAGAGCTCCCGACAGCCAACTAAACGTAGTCTATCGAGAACCTCTCTCCAAGAGAGATAATCAAACGCACCCTTAAAATCAACAAATATGCCAAGGACATATTTGCTCGCAGAGTTTGCAACACTAGACTTGACATGGTGCCACGCGTCCTCAACAGATTTCCCCTCCTTAAATCCGAACTGAAACTCAGAAGCCACCTCATTGTAGGACTCCCGCAGCCTATACACCATCATCCTTTCCAGCACTTTTCCAAGTACCGGAAGGAGGCTGATGCCCCGATATGAGCGAGGATCACTCCTCACCTTATCAGGCGACTTCAGGAGCACAACAACTTTAGCCTGCTTCCAAGCCTCAGGGAAATAGCCCTCGCTGATACACCTCCCAAAGACTGACTCCAGATATTCAGGTATGGCCTTCCAGATGCTTTTACACATCTCTCCAGTCATACCATCAATACCCGGAGACTTCCTACTTTTGACACGGTATATGCTATCATCGACTTCCATTCTCTCCAGTGGCGGAGGACCAACAATCTCCCCATAGGGAAGACGATTAGCCGACTCCGCCCCCGGAAAGAAGGTCTCAAGCAAGGCGTCCGTGCATTGCCTCCATGTCAGCAACGTAGTGTCGCCAACCCGAAGACCCGACAAGTCCGCCTGTTGCCGTCTACCCCTAAGGATACGGTAAACCTTACCCCAGGGGTCATCCCTGTTGTCCTGTACGAAAGTACGCCACTCGTCCTCCTTCACACTCACAATTCTGTCCTTGTAGGCACTCAAGGCAGCCAGATAGTCAGCTTTTCGCTGAGCCAGATCTTCCGCATCAGAACGCCTTCCCCTCTGGAATCGCTTCCTGAGACGACGAACGTTCCTCCGCATCAAATCCAGCTCGCGAGTCCACCACCTGACCCCACCCTGACGAGTCTTGCGACAACGACCAAGGAGAGTATCATTAGTGGTACACATCCACCGATCTATCAGGCTGACTTGACTGTCAATAGTAAGTTCCCTATAGTCGTTAATTGGAACATCTAACGCTGCCCACCGAAATGCGTCAGCATAGTTATCCCAATCAACGTCGTGTAGTTTCCACTTGCGTGGCAAGTACGTCCCGTTCGTTGCCCGTTGGTGGGAGACCACAATCTCAATGAGACTATGATCACTCACACCAAAGTCATCCCTAATCTTCCAGCTAAAACGGTATTCCGTCATTGCCCCCACGTTGGCTAACGTCACGTCAATGTCACTACATCCTCTTGGACCATCAAAAGTGTACATCTCACTAGGCTCATTGAGAACAATGAGCCGCTTTGTGACCAGCCACTCGCTAAGCATGACACCTCGCAAGTAGTTCTGATGAGCAGAAGCATTCCTGCCCATCTTGGAGAATCACATGCGAGAGCATGCGTTTGCGTCTATCGCTAGGATTATAGGTGAACTACTATCCAGTAGTAGTACCGAATCCATGTACCCTAAATAGGGTTCAAGAGGCCCCCCAAACCTACAGTAGATGCTTGTCAGTAGCATTCTACCAAAACCGCCCTCCACGCTAACGCAGACTCCCCAATCACTCCTACTTACAACCGTACAGTTAATGTAACTGTCCTTTATTATAATAGCGGCGTTGCCCCCCAAGTCCGTAAACGCTCGCATACCCCCCGGTAGACCCCTGATGTGACCATCCGTGGTATACGGCTCCTGCACGAGTGCAAAAGTCGCATTCAGGTTGCACATCGCCTGACCCAGTTCGCAAATCACCGAGTATGCCCGCTGGCAGTTAAGCTGCAAGATCTTAATATCTGATCCCTCCATTTTAGTGGCGCGCGTTTGCCCTAGCTACAATTCCGCTATACACAGGACAGGCGGCTGACATCATAAGATGATTCGCCGGGAGTCCCTTAAAAGCACAATTCCTGCAGTTGATCTCATTAACACAGCGAGATGCCAAATGGCCAGCCTGTCCGCATAGGCGACAAACTCCCTCCGTCATTCGGCAGTCCCTCACAAGGTGATCAAAGCCCAGGCATCTAAAGCAGCTAGGCACGGCATCATGTGGACGAACCAGGAACGAAAACCACTTAATGTAGCACCGGCCATTGTCCAGCAATTGCTGCATGGCCTCGCTACTGCCCTCCAGAACCACACTTACCGGCCCGCCTGTAGGCTTCCACGGAGCTGTCACCAATCTCACCGATTGTTTGTAGGCATCAGGAGTCATCCTACGCCTAAAATTTAGATCGTAGAGCTCCTGCATAAACTCATCCGAAGAAATCTCCGGATGGACGCGCTGCACAACCACTCTTGGACCTAACTTGTCCTTCACCGACACCTCCAACCCAACCTCACCGAACTTGGCATTCTTCGCCACCTTCTCCCTCTCCGCTACCGACGGGGTCCGAATGACCGCTCCGCCATCGCGCATAGGCCGCAACGTGTGCACACGAACACCCAATGTGGGGCCGACCTCCTTCTGCACCTTCTCTACCACCTCCTTAGATGAGACACCCTTCTTTCCCTTGACCACCACCGACCACGTCTCCACAGGCTTTGGCACAACTGCAACCGGAGCAGCAACAGCAGCCACACCTGTAACACCGCCACGCCTGGTCATCACCGGAGCAGGAGGTACCATGGGAGCCCTAAAGGCCGCCGACTGCACCCCAGCCACCTTGCCACCCTCATATACATCAAGGCGCCCCCTTAATCGCTCGTTCTCTGCAATGACGCCAAAAAGGCAGCATTTCAAACCTGCTGGAGTGTTCCAACACACCCTTGGCCAGCTCGGCACCAACACCGTCAGCCATCACCAACTCACGCAGAGCTGCACTAACGTCCTTCATTTGGCCAACTACCCCAGTGTCCGTAACTTGTTGTGGCCTCTTACGTTCTCGCACCCTCTTAAGGCTGGAACCGGATGCAACATCCGACACCTCCATGCAATTAGCAGCACCAACACCAGCAGCAGGAACATCAGCAGGGGCAGCATCAACTGTAATAGCAGCGGCAGCGGCGGCAGCAGCACGTTTGGCCTTAGGGGAGCCAACTTTGAACCTCTTTACATCTTCCTCCATCTCCGTACTTGAGAGCTCACTCTCCGTATGACGAACAATATGTCCGCCCGCCGGTGGCAGCCCCTTTTCGCAGCCGTCAGTCGTAGTGACATCTGACGCGTCACCCTTCGCCCTCGGCCTCTCGCCCCTCTTTTTGCCCGCAGACTGCATATCAATCGATATACCCTAAAAACTATCGGAAATTACTCAAGAAACGATGGGAAAAACAATTAAACAAAATTGGAAAAAATTTCCAATTAAAAAGAATTCCCCTACTATTTCCAGCAAAAAATGCGCACCGATTTGAATGCCCCTACTAGTCAGGACACCAATATCACGGACACACACCACTTAGTGGAGACACACACCACTTAGCGGAGACACAAAATGGAAATGGTTGAACCAAAACCGGAAGTGAACTGCCTTACCGACCGGAAGTGAACCGTATTACCAATGCAGTTTTGCACTGCCTTACCAATGCGGTTTTAACTGCCTTACAAACTTACCGACCGAACCGTGTCACCCGCACCGTATTACCCGAACCGTATTACCAATACAGTGTATGCACTGTATTACCAATTACCGACTCAGTCAATACACCTACCACCTAGTAACTACACAAACCACACTAGTGGCAACACCGTCTCACTCACCCGTCAGGCAACACCACAACCAGCCGCCGGAGTTTGGCCTTGAGACACCTTGCCAGCGGAGTCTCAACTTTTGTTTATGTGTATACACACGCACTGTATACAAATAACACACACGTTTCAATGACTATAGACCGATTTGTAATCCGTCTATATCTTTGACATCCGTCAACCGATTTCAAAAATATAAATATCCTCGAAATCCTGAGAGTCCCAGCTTTCAAATTCACTATCGCTCACTTCACTTTTCTCACTTTTCACTATAAAAATATTACACGAAACTTACGCTTAGAAAACACGACCGTTCAGCTCAACGTAAAACGTACAATGAGTAGATAGGGACAGATGTGTCCAGGTTTTACGTGAGTACCTGCCGCAAAGGCCCAAACTCACGGTGCTCTTAACACCGGGTAGAAACAATGCGTCCACCATCGCCCCCATGTACGACAAAATGCCATACATGAGTACCAATTCGAAGTCACGTATTTGGACATGACCTCCCCCTTGGTGAGGAGCGGAGCACTATCTAAAACTCCTTCCGTTCTATGGGTCACGGCACCCGGTTGCAATGCAACTCCACACCGAGCTTACGCTCTACCCGCGATTTGGGTCTAAACCACAGCCACCACGAAGCTCCCCGAAGGGCCGCACCAACTGTCAGGCTGGAACCGAAGTTCCAGGGGCTCCTGACACCCGTGGTACCAGAATTAAGCCTCCGGTCAGGCCTCGTAGCCGAAACTACTACCAAGTTGAACTCCAAATAGTTCGGGACTGGTCACCCAACAGCAACAGAACAGCAAACATACAGCAACAAATAGACACAAGGAACAACACAAGACGTCACACATTCAACAGCCGCTCTCACGAGCGACGCTTTGTGCCGCATGGTGCGACACCGGCAAGGGACTACACGAACAAACAATTACAACAATAGACAAAACCCCCTCACGGGTGGCTTTACAGTTCAACGCGCGAGATAGAACAGGTAGCAGCAACAACAGCAAAACAGCAGGGAGAAGTGCGAAGACGGTGCACTGCTGGGAGGGACAGATAACGCGTATCAGCCCCCACCAACGAACATACCCATATCTGCAAACCGGACCAGACGATGTACACTACCTGTGCGAAAGCACTTTGGCAGTTGAGCACCACCACAAATAGTCACATCAGGAGCTACCTCCGCTAACGTACAGTCCTCCTACGATTGAATACGCCCCTTGCGTATTCACCTAACCTTCTAAACGTCCGACTGTCCTCTAGAGCCCTACTGCAATCCCATCCCCCCTCTGAATGATATATCCCCATATCATCCAAACTCCTAATATCACTATAAAGTGAACACCCCGTAAGTACATGTAACCAGTCCTCCGTCCCTTGTCCACAAATACAGTCCGGCGAATCTGACAGACCCCTTTTATGCAAAAATGCATTCAAGGAGCCATGTCCAGTCAGTATGAAACCCAAACTCAAGCCGAAGCCAAAATTCGGGCGTTCCCTAACAAAAGTTGCGTCCCGTATAAACTCGTGAGTGACCCGCCCGTTGTTACTGTTCGTCCAGCGTGAACGCCACCTTGAGACAAGGTGATCGTCCAGCAGGAGTTTCGTCCGTCTTGAGTCCAACCCTACCACGTCAGAAGCAGAAATCCAGTCATGCCTAAGAAGTGGCAACCCCTTCTTGACCTTAAAAGCAATACCACGCCGTATTACTTCCAAGTCAAGGGGAGCCGCACCCAGCAGGACCTGAAGGGCATCTGTTGAGACCGTATGACAAACTGGCATGCAAGCCAGCATTGCAACTCTCTGACAAGTCAGTGACTTTTTCCGGCCCAGAACAGACATAACTGTTTCATACCATACGGACGAGCCAAACGCTGCGCAAGCAACGAAAAGACCATCATATATGGTACGCACAGCACGTCTGCCAAGACCCCAGTCACTTCTAAGAATACGTCTGATACTACTTGCAACGATGGTCAGCTTTTCTCGAACCACAGAGAGATGAGCCAAGAAGTTCATTCTCTCACCCATCGTAATTCCCAGATACTTGACCTGAGTCACGTATCTGAGAAAAACGTCGCCATATCGAACTATCGGGGGACGCGACCGCGATAAGCTGCCTTTCAGCAGCATCATCACAGTTTTCTCCCTCGATACCTCAACCCCGACACTGTTCCCCCACTCATTGACTTCACGCATGGCCTGCTCACCCTTTCTCTCCAGTTCAGCACGAGTCTGACCTTCGATTAAGATGAGCAAGTCATCCGCGTACGCACAGAGTTGGCAAGACACAGCCAGAGACCTCAACAAGGGATCCATCATTAGGTTCCAAATAAATGGACCACAGATAGACCCCTGAGGACAGCCCCTGGAAACATCCCTGCAAACAGTATCGCTGGCGCCTACCACAAAAGCTTTCCTACCGCTGAAGTAACTACTCCATAGGGAGAGCTCCCGACAGCCTCTCTCCAAGAGAACCTCTCTCCAAGAGAGATAATCAAACGCACCCTTAAAATCAACAAATATGCCAAGGACATATTTGCTCGCAGAGTTTGCAACACTAGACTTGACATGGTGCCACGCGTCCTCAACAGATTTCCCCTCCTTAAATCCGAACTGAAACTCAGAAGCCACCTCATTGTAGGACTCCCGCAGCCTATACACCATGATCCTTTCCAGCACTTTTCCAAGTACCGGAAGGAGGCTGATGCCCGGATATGAGCGAGGATCACTCCTCACCTTATCAGGCGACTTCAGGAGCACAACAACTTTAGCCTGCTTCCAAGCCTCAGGGAAATAGCCCTCGCTGATACACCTCCCAAAGACTGACTCCAGATATTCAGGTATGGCCTTCCAGATGCTTTTACACATCTCTCCAGTCATACCATCAATACCCGGAGACTTCCTACTTTTGACACGGTATATGCTATCATCGACTTCCATTCTCTCCAGTGGCGGAGGACCAACAATCTCCCCATAGGGAAGACGATTAGCCGACTCCGCCCCCGGAAAGAAGGTCTCAAGCAAGGCGTCCGTGCATTGCCTCCATGTCAGCAACGTAGTGTCGCCAACCCGAAGACCCGACAAGTCCGCCTGTTGCCGCCTACCCCTAAGGATACGGTAAACCTTACCCCAGGGGTCATCCCTGTTGTCCTGTACGAAAGTACGCCACTCGTCCTCCTTCACACTCACGATTCTGTCCTTGTAGGCACTCAAGGCAGCCAGATAGTCAGCTTTTCGCTGAGCCAGATCTTCTGCATCAGAACGCCTTCCCCTCTGGAATCGCTTCCTGAGACGACGAACGTTCCTCCGCATCAAATCCAGCTCGCGAGTCCACCACCTGACCCCTCCCTGACGAGTCTTGCGACAACGACCAAGGAGAGTATCATTAGTGGTACACATCCACCGATCAATCAGGCTGACTTGACTGTCAATAGTAAGTTCCCTATAGTCGTCAATTGGAACATCTAACGCTGCCCACCGAAATGCGTCAGCATAGTTATCCCAATCGACGTCGTGTAGTTTCCACTTGCGTGGCAAGTACGTCCCGTTCGTTGCCCGTTGGTGGGAGACCACAATCTCAATGAGACTATGATCACTCACACCAAAGTCATCCCTAATCTTCCAGCTAAAACGGTATTCCGTCATTGCCCCCACGTTGGCTAACGTCACGTCAATGTCACTACATCCTCTTGGACCATCAAAAGTGTACATCTCACTAGGCTCATTGAGAACAATGAGCCGCTTTGTGACCAGCCACTCGCTAAGCATGACACCTCGCAAGTAGTTCTGATGAGCAGAAGCATTCCTGCCCATCTTTGAGAACCACATGCGAGAGCATGCGTTTGCGTCTATCGCTAGGATTATAGGTGAACTACTATCCAGTAGTAGTACCGAATCCATGTACCCTAAATAGGGTTCAAGAGGCCCCCCAAACCTACAGTAGATGCTTGTCAGTAGCATTCTACCAAAACCGCCCTCCACACTAACGCAGACTCCCCAATCACTCCTACTTACAACCGTACAGTTAATGTAACTGTCCTTTATTATAATAGCGGCGTTGCCCCCCAAGTCCGTAAACGCTCGCATACCCCCCGGTAGACCCCTGATGTGACCATCCGTGGTATACGGCTCCTGCACGAGTGCAAAAGTCGCATTCAGGTTGCACATCGCCTGACCTAGTTCGCAGATCACCGAGTATGCCCGCTGACAGTTAAGCTGCAAAATTTTTATATCTGTACCCTCCATATTAATGACGAGCGTTCGCCTTGGCGACAATGGCGCTGTAAACCTGGCAGGCTGCAGACATCATCAGATGCCCAGCCGGAAGCCCCTTAAAGGCACAGTTTCTGCATCTTACCTCGTTTTGGCAGCGTGAGGCTAAGTGGCCTGCCGTGCCACATAATCGACAGACATCTGTGGTCATCCTGCAGTCCCGCACCATGTGGTCGAAACCCAGGCACCTAAAGCAACTGGGGACTGCGTCGTGTTGTCGTACCGCAAACGAGAACCACTTTATGTAGCACCTACCAACTTCGATCATACTCTGCAATGTTCCAGCATTGCCCTCAAGGACGACATTTACTGGGCCGCCACTAGCCTTCCAAGGGCCAGTCACCAGGCGAACGTTCCGTTTAAAGACCTCCTCAGACATCTTCTGCTTTAGATTCATCTCGTACAGCTCCGTCATAAATTCATCCGGGGTAATCTCCGGATGAACGCGCTGTACGACGATCCTCGGTCCAAGCTTATCCCTCACCGACACCTCCAACCCAACCTCACCGAACTTCGTATTCTTCGCCACCTTCTCCCTCTCAGCTACCGACGGGGTCCGAATGACCGCTCCGCCATCGCGCATAGGCCGCAAATCGTGCACACGCACACCTAAAGTGGGGCCGACCTCCTTCTGCACCTTCTCTACCACCTCCTTCGATGAGACGCCCTTCTTTCCCTTGACCACCACCGACCACGTCTCCACAGGCTTTGGCACAACTGCAACCGGAGCAGCAACAGCAGCCACACCTGTAACACCGCCACGCCTGGTCATCACCGGAGCAGGAGGTGCCATGGGAGCCCTAAAGGCCGCCGACTGCACCCCAGCCACCTTGCCACCCTCATATACATCAAGGCGCCCCCTTAATCGCTCGTTCTCTGCAATGACGCCAAAAAGCAGCATTTCAAACCTGCTGGAGTGTTCCAAGACACCCTTGGCCAGCTCGGCACCAACACCGTCAGCCATCACCAACTCACGCAGAGCTGCACTAACGTCCTTCATTTTGCCAACTACCCCAGTGTCCGTAACTTGTTGTGGCCTCTTACGTTCCCGCACCCTCTTAAGGCTGGAACCGGATGCAACATCCGACACCTCCATGCAATTAGCAGCACCAACACCAGCAGCAGGAACATCAGCAGGGGCAGCATCAACTGTAATAGCAGCAGCAGCGGCGGCAGCAGCACGTTTGGCCTTAGGGGAGCCAACTTTGAACCTCTTTACATCTTGCTCCATCTCCGTACTTGAGAGCTCACTCTTCGTATGACGAACAATACGTCCGCCCGCCGGTGGCAGCCCCCTTTCGCAGCCGTCAGTCGTAGTGACATCTGACGCGTCACCCTTCGCCCTCGGCCTCTCGCCCATCTTTTTGCCCGCAGGCGGCATATCAATCGATATACCCTAAAAACGATCGGAAATTACTCAAGAAACGATGGGAAAAACAATTAAACAAAATTGGAAAAAATTTCCAATTAAAAAGAATACCCTACTATTTCCAGCAAAAAAAATGCGCACCGATTTGAATGCCCTACTAGTCAGGACACCAATATCACGGACACACATCACTTAGTGGAGACACACACCACTTAGCGGAGACACAAAATGGAAATGGTCGAACCAAAACCGGAAGTGAACTGCCTTACCGACCGGAAGTGAACCGTATTACCAATGCAGTTTCGCACTGCCTTACCAATGCGGTTTTCACTGCCTTTCCAACTTACCGACCGAACCGTGTTACCCGCACCGTATTACCCGAACCGTATTACCAATACAGTGTATGCACTGTATTACCAATTACCGACTCAGTCAATACACCTACCACTTAGTGACTACACAAACTACACTAGTGGCAACACCTTCACACTCACCCGTCAGGCAACACCACAAACAACCGCCGCACAGTGGGGGATCTGAAAAAAAAAGTGGAAATAAATCTGTAACTTCTAAACGAATAGCTCGATTTTAATAAAATTGTCCACGGCTATAGAGGAGGTGTTGATAAGTTTAAGTTTTGAATTTGGGCTTAAACAACCAAGGGGGGGCCGAGCCACAATGCCCCAAAGTGGGGCACCTCGGGTATATCAAAAATTAAAAATGATGCCAAATTTTTGTTTACGATCCGATTTGAAAGATTTTTATATATATGGAATGTACTAGACGAGATCTACAAAAAACATTGCTTAAGCCATATATTACCTCTTATAGTTTACGAGTTATTCGCATTTGAATAGTAAAATTTTGTTTTTTTTGCCTACCTTGGTCTGCTATTTTGCTAATAACGGATCCAATTCTTTCCCGATTTTCTTAAAGTGTCTTATTTTGAATTGGCAACAAATTTATTAATGATGGTATGTATTAGCCACCATTTTTTATTTTTTGTCATAATGCTTTGATCAGCCAACATATTTTTTTCATAAATTTTTTCACATTCTGACAAATGCTGACAGAATCACATTTTGTCAACATTAGAGTAAAACTACTCTATATTTTTTCTTTTTTTTTTTATCATAATGCTTTGATGTGCAAACATATTATATGTTTTTCATAGATTTTATCAGATACTGATTTTCTTATTTTATATTTATTATTTGTGTAAAGCTAGGGACAGTAGGAATCTGTTTAATCCATTCATAAGCGTCACTAATTATATGACGAGGTCTTTGGCTAACTTATTATGTTAATAGTTACTACTGCCGTCAAACAGCTTAAGTAAATTTCTTCACTTTGACATTCAGAGCACTGGGCAGAATCACATTTTTTCATCATTAGAGTAAAACTACTCTGTATTCTTCTTTGATGTGCAAACATTTTATATATGTTTTTCATAGATTTTATCAGATACTGATTTTCTTATTTTATATTTATTATTTATTATTTGTGTAAAGCTAGGGACAGTAGGAATCTGTTTAATCCATTCATAAGCGTCACTAATAATATGACGATACATTTGACTACCTTATGATGTTAATTGTTATTCCCGCCGTCAAACAGCTTAAGTAAATTTCTTCACTTTGATATTCAGAGCACTGGGCAAAAAGCAAATTTTTTTTCCAAAACATTGTTAGGAAAAGATGATACTGATTTTCTTGTTTTATATTTATTATTTGTGTAAAGCTAGGGACAGTAGGAATCTGTTTAATCCATTCATAAGCGTCACTAATAATATGACGATACATTTGACTACCTTATAATGTTAATTGTTACTCCCGCCGTTCAACCGCGCTTACTTGAATTTCTT
>OW818034.2:6796337-6818837 GCA_942486065.2 Calliphora vomitoria
CTTGACCTTAAAAGCAATACCACGCCGTATTACTTCCAGGTCAAGGGGAGCCGCACCCAGCAGGACCTGAAGGGCATCTGTTGAGACCGTATGACAAACTGGCATGCAAGCCAGCATTGCAACTCTCTGACAAGTCAGTGACTTTTTCCGGCCCAGAACAGACATAACTGTTTCATACCATACGGACGAGCCAAACGCTGCGCAAGCAACGAAAAGACCATCATATATGGTACGCACAGCACGTCTGCCAAGACCCCAGTCACTTCTAAGAATACGTCTGATACTACTTGCAACGATGGTCAGCTTTTCTCGAACCACAGAGAGATGAGCCAAGAAGTTCATTCTCTCACCCATCGTAATTCCCAGATACTTGACCTGAGTCACGTATCTGAGAAAAACGTCGCCATATCGAACTATCGGGGGACGCGACCGCGATAAGCTGCCTTTCAGCAGCATCATCACAGTTTTCTCCCTCGATACCTCAACCCCGACACTGTTCCCCCACTCATTGACTTCACGCATGGCCTGCTCACCCTTTCTCTCCAGTTCAGCACGAGTCTGACCTTCGATTAAGATGAGCAAGTCATCCGCGTACGCACAGAGTTGGCAAGACACAGCCAGAGACCTCAACAAGGGATCCATCATTAGGTTCCAAATAAATGGACCACAGATAGACCCCTGAGGACAGCCCCTGGAAACATCCCTGCAAACAGTATCGCTGGCGCCTACCACAAAAGCTTTCCTACCGCTGAAGTAACTACTCCATAGGGAGAGCTCCCGACAGCCAACTAAACGTAGTCTATCGAGAACCTCTCTCCAAGAGAGATAATCAAACGCACCCTTAAAATCAACAAATATGCCAAGGACATATTTGCTCGCAGAGTTTGCAACACTCGACTTGACATGGTGCCACGCGTCCTCAACAGATTTCCCCTCTTTAAATCCGAACTGAAACTCAGAAGCCACCTCATTGTAGGACTCCCGCAGTCTATACACCATCATCCTTTCCAGCACTTTTCCAAGTACCGGAAGGAGGCTGATGCCCCGATATGAGCGAGGATCACTCCTCACCTTATCAGGCGACTTCAGGAGCACAACAACTTTAGCCTGCTTCCAAGCCTCAGGGAAATAGCCCTCGCTGATACACCTCCCAAAGACTGACTCCAGATATTCAGGTATGGCCTTCCAGATGCTTTTACACATCTCTCCAGTCATACCATCAATACCCGGAGACTTCCTACTTTTGACACGGTATACGCTATCATCGACTTCCATTCTCTCCAGTGGCGGAGGACCAACGATATCCCCGTAGGGAAGACGATTAGCCGACTCCGCCCCCGGAAAGAAAGTCTCAAGCAAGGCTTCCGTGCATTGCCTCCATGTCAGCAACGTAGTGTCGCCAACCCGAAGACCCGACAAGTCCGCCTGTTGCCGTCTACCCCTAAGGATACGGTAAACCTTACCCCAGGGGTCATCCCTGTTGTCCTGTACGAAAGTACGCCACTCGTCCTCCTTCACACTCACGATTCTGTCCTTGTAGGCACTCAAGGCAGCCAGATAGTCAGCTTTTCGCTGGGCCAGATCTTCCGCATCAGAACGCCTTCCCCTCTGGAATCGCTTCCTGAGACGACGAACGTTCCTCCGCATCAAATCCAGCTCGCGAGTCCACCACCTGACCCCTCCCTGACGAGTCTTGCGACAACGACCAAGGAGAGTATCATTAGTGGTACACATCCACCGATCTATCAGGCTGACTTGACTGTCAATAGTAAGTTCCCTATAGTCGTCAATTGGAACATCTAACGCTGCCCACCGAAATGCGTCAGCATAGTTATCCCAATCGACGTCGTGTAGTTTCCACTTGCGTGGCAAGTACGTCCCGTTCGTAGCCCGTTGGTGAGAGACCACAATCTCAATGAGACTATGATCACTCACACCAAAGTCATCCCTAATCTTCCAGCTAAAACGGTATTCCGTCATTGCCCCCACGTTGGCTAACGTCACGTCAATGTCACTACATCCTCTTGGACCATCAAAAGTGTACATCTCACTAGGCTCATTGAGAACAATGAGCCGCTTTGTGACCAGCCACTCGCTAAGCATGACACCTCGCAAGTAGTTCGGATGAGCAGAAGCATTCCTGCCCATCTTGGAGAACCACATGCGAGAGCATGCGTTTGCGTCTATCGCTAGGATTATAGGTGAACTACTATCCAGTAGTAGTACCGAATCCATGTACCCTAAATAGGGTTCAAGAGGCCCCCCAAACCTACAGTAGATGCTTGTCAGTAGCATTCTACCAAAACCGCCCTCCACGCTAACGCAGACTCCCCAATCACTCCTACTTACAACCGTACAGTTAATGTAACTGTCCTTTATTATAATAGCGGCGTTGCCCCCCAAGTCCGTAAACGCTCGCATACCCCCCGGTAGACCCCTGATGTGACCATCCGTGGTATACGGCTCCTGCACGAGTGCAAAAGTCGCATTCAGGTTGCACATCGCCTGACCTAGTTCGCAAATCACCGAGTATGCCCGCTGGCAGTTAAGCTGCAAGATCCTAATATCTGATCCCTCCATTTTAGTGGCGCGCGTTTGCCCTAGCTACAATTCCGCTATACACAGGACAGGCGGCTGACATCATAAGATGATTCGCCGGGAGTCCCTTAAAAGCACAATTCCTGCAGTTGATCTCATTAACACAGCGAGATGCCAAATGGCCAGCCTGTCCGCATAGGCGACAAACTCCCTCCGTCATTCGGCAGTCCCTCACAAGGTGATCAAAGCCCAGGCATCTAAAGCAGCTAGGCACGGCATCATGTGGACGAACCAGGAACGAAAACCACTTAATGTAGCACCGGCCATTGTCCAGCAATTGCTGCATGGCCTCGCTACTGCCCTCCAGAACCACACTTACCGGCCCGCCTGTAGGCTTCCACGGAGCTGTCACCAATCTCACCGATTGCTTGTAGGCATCAGGAGTCATCCTACGCCTAAAATTTAGATCGTAGAGCTCCTGCATAAACTCATCCGAAGAAATCTCCGGATGGACGCGCTGCACAACCACTCTTGGACCTAACTTGTCCTTCACCGAAACCTCCAACCCAACCTCACCGAACTTTGCATTCTTCGCCACCTTCTCCCTCTCCGCTACCGACGGGGTCCGAATGACCGCTCCGCCATCGCGCATAGGCCGCAACGTGTGCACACGTAGATAGGGACAGATGTGTCCAGGTTTTACGTGAGTACCTGCCGCAAAGGCCCAAACTCACGGTGCTCTTAACACCGGGTAGAAACAATGCGTCCACCATCGCCCCCATGTACGACAAAATGCCATACATGAGTACCAATTCGAAGTCATGTATTTGGACATGACCTCCCCCTTGGTGAGGAGCGGAGCACTATCTAAAACTCCTTCCGTTCTATGGGTCACGGCACCCGGTTGCAATGCAACTCCACACCGAGCATACGCTCTACCCGCGATTTGGGTCTAAACCACAGCCACCACGAAGCTCCCCGAAGGGCCGCACCAACTGTCAGGCTGGAACCGGAGTTCCAGGGGCTCCTGACACCCGTGGTACCAGAATTAAGCCTCCGGTCAGGCCTCGTAGCCGAAACTACTACCAAGTTGAACTCCAAATAGTTCGGGACTGGTCACCCAACAGCAACAGAACAGCAAACATACAGCAACAAATAGACACAAGGAACAACACAAGACGTCAAACATTCAACAGCCGCTCTCACGAGCGACGCTTTGTGCCGCATGGTGCGACACCGGCAAGGGACTACACGAACAAACAATTACAACAATAGACAAAACCCCCTCACGGGTGGCTTTACAGTTCAACGCGCGAGATAGAACAGGTAGCAGCAACAACAGCAAAACAGCAGGGAGAAGTGCGAAGACGGTGCACTGCTGGGAGGGACAGATAACGCGTATCAGCCCCCACCAACGAACATACCCATATCTGCAAACCGGACCAGACGATGTACACTACCTGTGCGAAAGCACTTTGGCAGTTGAGCACCACCACAAATAGTCACATCAGGAGCTACCTCCGCTAACGTACAGTCCTCCTACGATTGAATACGCCCCTTGCGTATTCACCTAACCTTCTAAACGTCCGACTGTCCTCTAGAGCCCTACTGCAATCCCATCCCCCCTCTGAATGATATATCCCCATATCATCCAAACTCCTAATATCACTATAAAGTGAACACCCCGTAAGTACATGTAACCAGTCCTCCGTCCCTTGTCCACAAATACAGTCCGGCGAATCTGACAGACCCCTTTTATGCAAAAATGCATTCAAGGAGCCATGTCCAGTCAGTATGAAACCCAAACTCAAGCCGAAGCCGAAATTCGGGCGTTCCCTAACAAAAGTTGCGTCCCGTATAAACTCGTGAGTGACCCGCCCGTTGTTACTGTTCGTCCAGCGTGAACGCCACCTTGAGACAAGGTGATCGTCCAGCAGGAGTTTCGTCCGTCTTGAGTCCAACCCTACCACGTCAGAAGCAGAAATCCAGTCATGACCTAGAAGTGGCAACCCCTTCTTGACCTTAAAAGCAATACCACGCCGTATTACTTCCAAGTCGAGGGGAGCCGCACCCAGCAGGACCTGAAGGGCATCTGTTGAGACCGTATGACAAACTGGCATGCAAGCCAGCATTGCAACTCTCTGACAAGTCAGTGACTTTTTCCGGCCCAGAACAGACATAACTGTTTCATACCATACGGACGAGCCAAACGCTGCGCAAGCAACGAAAAGACCATCATATATGGTACGCACAGCACGTCTGCCAAGACCCCAGTCACTTCTAAGAATACGTCTGATACTACTTGCAACGATAGTCAGCTTTTCTCGAACCACAGAGAGATGAGCCAAGAAGTTCATTCTCTCACCCATCGTAATTCCCAGATACTTGACCTGAGTCACGTATCTGAGAAAAACGTCGCCAGATCGAACTATCGGAGGACGCGACCGCGATAAGCTCCCTTTCAGCAGCATCATCACAGTTTTCTCCCTCGATACCTCAACCCCGACACTGTTCCCCCACTCATTGACTTCACGCATGGCCTGCTCACCCTTTCTCTCCAGTTCAGCACGAGTCTGACCTTCGATTAAGATGAGCAAGTCATCCGCGTACGCACAGAGTTGGCAAGACACAGCCAGAGACCTCAACAAGGGATCCATCATTAGGTTCCAAATAAATGGACCACAGATAGACCCCTGAGGACAGCCCCTGGAAACATCCCTGCAAACAGTATCGTTGGCGCCTACCACAAAAGCTTTCCTATCGCTGAAGTAACTACTCCATAGGGAGAGCTCCCGACAGCCAACTAAACGTAGTCTATCGAGAACCTCTCTCCAAGAGAGATAATCAAACGCACCCTTAAAATCAACAAATATGCCAAGGACATATTTGCTCGCAGAGTTTGCAACACTCGACTTGACATGGTGCCACGCGTCCTCAACAGATTTCCCCTCTTTAAATCCGAACTGAAACTCAGAAGCCACCTCATTGTAGGACTCCCGCAGTCTATACACCATCATCCTTTCCAGCACTTTTCCAAGTACCGGAAGGAGGCTGATGCCCCGATATGAGCGAGGATCACTCCTCACCTTATCAGGCGACTTCAGGAGCACAACAACTTTAGCCTGCTTCCAAGCCTCAGGGAAATAGCCCTCGCTGATACACCTCCCAAAGACTGACTCCAGATATTCAGGTATGGCCTTCCAGATGCTTTTACACATCTCTCCAGTCATACCATCAATACCCGGAGACTTCCTACTTTTGGCACGGTATATGCTATCATCGACTTCCATTCTCTCCAGTGGCGGAGGACCAACAATCTCCCCGTAGGGAAGACGATTAGCCGACTCCGCCCCCGGAAAGAAAGTCTCAAGCAAGGCGTCCGTGCATTGCCTCCATGTCAGCAACGTAGTGTCGCCAACCCGAAGACCCGACAAGTCCGCCTGTTGCCGTCTACCCCTAAGGATACGGTAAACCTTACCCCAGGGGTCATCCCTGTTGTCCTGTACGAAAGTACGCCACTCGTCCTCCTTCACACTCACGATTCTGTCCTTGTAGGCACTCAAGGCAGCCAGATAGTCAGCTTTTCGCTGAGCCAGATCTTCCGCATCAGAACGCCTTCCCCTCTGGAATCGCTTCCTGAGACGACGAACGTTCCTCCGCATCAAATCCAGCTCGCGAGTCCACCACCTGACCCCTCCCTGACGAGTCTTGCGACAACGACCAAGGAGAGTATCATTAGTGGTACACATCCACCGATCTATCAGGCTGACTTGACTGTCAATAGTAAGTTCCCTATAGTCGTCAATTGGAACATCTAACGCTGCCCACCGAAATGCGTCAGCATAGTTATCCCAATCGACGTCGTGTAGTTTCCACTTGCGTGGCAAGTACGTCCCGTTCGTAGCCCGTTGGTGAGAGACCACAATCTCAATGAGACTATGATCACTCACACCAAAGTCATCCCTAATCTTCCAGCTAAAACGGTATTCCGTCATTGCCCCCACGTTGGCTAACGTCACGTCAATGTCACTACATCCTCTTGGACCATCAAAAGTGTACATCTCACTAGGCTCATTGAGAACAATGAGCCGCTTTGTGACCAGCCACTCGCTAAGCATGACACCTCGCAAGTAGTTCGGATGAGCAGAAGCATTCCTGCCCATCTTGGAGAACCACATGCGAGAGCATGCGTTTGCGTCTATCGCTAGGATTATAGGTGAACTACTATCCAGTAGTAGTACCGAATCCATGTACCCTAAATAGGGTTCAAGAGGCCCCCCAAACCTACAGTAGATGCTTGTCAGTAGCATTCTACCAAAACCGCCCTCCACACTAACGCAGACTCCCCAATCACTCCTACTTACAACCGTACAGTTAATGTAACTGTCCTTTATTATAATAGCGGCGTTGCCCCCCAAGTCCGTAAACGCTCGCATACCCCCCGGTAGACCCCTGATGTGACCATCCGTGGTATACGGCTCCTGCACGAGTGCAAAAGTCGCATTCAGGTTGCACATCGCCTGACCTAGTTCGCAGATCACCGAGTATGCCCGCTGACAGTTAAGCTGCAAAATTTTAATATCTGTACCCTCCATATTAGTGACGAGCGTTCGCCTTGGCGACAATGGCGCTGTAAACCGGGCAGGCTGCAGACATCATCAGATGCCCAGCCGGAAGCCCCTTAAAGGCACAGTTTCTGCATCTTACCTCGTTTTGGCAGCGTGAGGCTAAGTGGCCTGCCGTGCCACATAATCGACAGACATCTGTGGTCATCCTGCAGTCCCGCACCATGTGGTCGAAACCCAGGCACCTAAAGCAACTGGGGACTGCGTCGTGTTGTCGTACCGCAAACGAGAACCACTTTATGTAGCACCTACCAACGTCGATCATACTCTGCAATGTTCCAGCATTGCCCTCAAGGACGACATTTACTGGGCCGCCACTAGCCTTCCAAGGGCCAGTCACCAGACGAACGTTCCGCTTAAAGACCTCCTCAGACATCTTCTGCTTTAGATTCATCTCGTACAGCTCCGTCATAAATTCATCCGGGGTAATCTCCGGATGAACGCGCTGTACGACGATCCTCGGTCCAAGCTTATCCCTCACCGACACCTCCAACCCAACCTCACCGAACTTCGTATTCTTCGCCACCTTCTCCCTCTCAGCTACCGACGGGGTCCGAATGACCGCTCCGCCATCGCGCATAGGCCGCAAATCGTGCACACGCACACCTAAAGTGGGGCCGACCTCCTTCTGCACCTTCTCAACAATCTCCTTCGATGAGACGCCCTTCTTTCCCTTAACTACCACCGACCACGTCTCCACAGGCTTAGGCACAGCTACAACCGGAGCAGCAACAGCAGCAACACCACCACGTCTGGTCATCACCGGAGCAGGAGGTGCCATGGGGCCCCTAAAGGCCACCGACTGCACCCCAGCCACTTTGCCACCCTCATACACTTCGAGGCGCCCTTTCAGCCGTTCATTCTCAGCAATAACGCCAAAGAGCAACGACTCAAACTTGCTGGAATGTTCCAAAACACCCTTGGCCAGCTCCGTACCAACACCGTCAGCCATCACCAATTCCAGCAACGCCGCACTGACCGCCTTCATTTGGCCAACTACGCCAGTGTCCACAACTGGTTGTGGCCTCTTACGTTCCCGCACCCTCTTAAGGCTGGAACCGGATGCAACATCCGACACCTCCATGTAGTTAGCAGCAACACTAGCAGCAGGTACATCAGCAGGGGCAGGGGCAGCGTCATCTATAATCGCAGCAGTAGCGGCGGCAGCAGCACGTTTGGCCTTAGGGGAGCCAACCTTATATCTCTTCACATCCTCCTCCATCTCGGTACTTGAGAGCTCGCTCTCCGTATGACGGACAATACGTCCGCCCGCCGGTGGCAGCCCCTTTCCGCATCCATCTGTCGTCGTTACATCCGACGCATCACCCTTCGCTCTCGGCCTTTCGCCCCTCTTCTTGCCCGCAGGCGGCATATCAACTGATATACCCTAAAACGGTCAGTAATTACCCGAGTAAAAGTGGGAAAACCAATTAAACAAAATTGGAAAAAATTTCCAATTAAAAGGAATCCCCCTACTAATTCCCAGCAAAAATACGCACCGATCTGAATGCCCCTAATAGCACGGACACACACGCACCACTTAGTGGAGACACCAACCACTTAGTGGAGACACCAACCACTTAGCCGAGACACAAACCGGAAGTGGTTAGTCGAGACACCAACCGGAAATACTTAGTCGAGACACAAACCGGAAATAGCCGAGACACAAACCGGAAATGGACGATCCCAAACCGGAAGTACTTAGCCTGGACACAAACCCACTTAGTGGAGTCACAAACCACTTAGTGGGTGCACCAACCCTCCTAGTGGCAACACTAACCTACTCACCCGTCCGTATGGCCACACTACAATTGTCCGCCGGAGTTTGGCCTTGAGACACCTTGTCAGCGGAGTCTCAACTTTTATTATCACACACACACGCACTAGTAATAAAAAACACACGATTTCAGTCTAGGTGTACCGATTTTTAATCCGCCTATATCTTAGGCATCCGTCAACCGATTCACAAAATTTTTATATCGCCCGAATCTACAGAGTCCAAGGTTTTAAACACACTTTCACATTCTGACAAATGCTGACAGAATCACATTTTGTCAACATTAGAGTAAAACTACTCTATATTTTTTCTTTTTTTTTTTTATCATAATGCTTTGATGTGCAAACATATTATATGTTTTTCATAGATTTTATCAGATACTGATTTTCTTATTTTATATTTATTATTTGTGTAAAGCTAGGGACAGTAGGAATCTGTTTAATCCATTCATAAGCGTCACTAATTATATGACGAGGTCTTTGGCTAACTTATTATGTTAATAGTTACTACTGCCGTCAAACAGCTTAAGTAAATTTCTTCACTTTGACATTCAGAGCACTGGGCAGAATCACATTTTTTCATCATTAGAGTAAAACTACTCTGTATTCTTCTTTGATGTGCAAACATTTTATATATGTTTTTCATAGATTTTATCAGATACTGATTTTCTTATTTTATATTTATTATTTATTATTTGTGTAAAGCTAGGGACAGATGTGTCCAGGTTTTACGTGAGTACCTGCCGCAAAGGCCCAAACTCACGGTGCTCTTAACACCGGGTAGAAACAATGCGTCCACCATCGCCCCCATGTACGACAAAATGCCATACATGAGTACCAATTCGAAGTCATGTATTTGGACATGACCTCCCCCTTGGTGAGGAGCGGAGCACTATCTAAAACTCCTTCCGTTCTATGGGTCACGGCACCCGGTTGCAATGCAACTCCACACCGAGCATACGCTCTACCCGCGATTTGGGTCTAAACCACAGCCACCACGAAGCTCCCCGAAGGGCCGCACCAACTGTCAGGCTGGAACCGAAGTTCCAGGGGCTCCTGACACCCGTGGTACCAGAATTAAGCCTCCGGTCAGGCCTCGTAGCCGAAACTACTACCAAGTTGAACTCCAAATAGTTCGGGACTGGTCACCCAACAGCAACAGAACAGCAAACATACAGCAACAAATAGACACAAGGAACAACACAAGACGTCACACATTCAACAGCCGCTCTCACGAGCGACGCTTTGTGCCGCATGGTGCGACACCGGCAAGGGACTACACGAACAAACAATTACAACAATAGACAAAACCCCCTCACGGGTGGATTTACAGTTCAACGCGCGAGAAAGAACAGGTAGCAGCAACAACAGCAAAACAGCAGGGAGAAGTGCGAAGACGGTGCACTGCTGGGAGGGACAGATAACGCGTATCAGCCCCCACCAACGAACATACCCATATCTGCAAACCGGACCAGACGATGTACACTACCTGTGCGAAAGCACTTTGGCAGTTGAGCACCACCACAAATAGTCACATCAGGAGCTACCTCCGCTAACGTACAGTCCTCCTACGATTGAATACGCCCCTTGCGTATTCACCTAACCTTCTAAACGTCCGACTGTCCTCTAGGGCCCTACTACAATCCCATCCCCCCTCTGAATGATATATCCCCATATCATCCAAACTCCTAATATCACTATAAAGTGAACACCCCGTAAGTACATGTAACCAGTCCTCCGTCCCTTGTCCACAAATACAGTCCGGCGAATCTGACAGACCCCTTTTATGCAAAAATGCATTCAAGGAGCCATGTCCAGTCAGTATGAAACCCAAACTCAAGCCGAAGCCGAAATTCGGGCGTTCCCTAACAAAAGTTGCGTCCCGTATAAACTCGTGAGTGACCCGCCCGTTGTTACTGTTCGTCCAGCGTGAACGCCACCTTGAGACAAGGTGATCGTCCAGCAGGAGTTTCGTCCGTCTTGAGTCCAACCCTACCACGTCAGAAGCAGAAATCCAGTCATGCCTAAGAAGTGGCAACCCCTTCTTGACCTTAAAAGCAATACCACGCCGTATTACTTCCAGGTCAAGGGGAGCCGCACCCAGCAGGACCTGAAGGGCATCTGTTGAGACCGTATGACAAACTGGCATGCAAGCCAGCATTGCAACTCTCTGACAAGTCAGTGACTTTTTCCGGCCCAGAACAGACATAACTGTTTCATACCATACGGACGAGCCAAACGCTGCGCAAGCAACGAAAAGACCATCATATATGGTACGCACAGCACGTCTGCCAAGACCCCAGTCACTTCTAAGAATACGTCTGATACTACTTGCAACGATAGTCAGCTTTTCTCGAACCACAGAGAGATGAGCCAAGAAGTTCATTCTCTCACCCATCGTAATTCCCAGATACTTGACCTGAGTCACGTATCTGAGAAAAACGTCGCCAGATCGAACTATCGGAGGACGCGACCGCGATAAGCTCCCTTTCAGCAGCATCATCACAGTTTTCTCCCTCGATACCTCAACCCCGACACTGTTCCCCCACTCATTGACTTCACGCATGGCCTGCTCACCCTTTCTCTCCAGTTCAGCACGAGTCTGACCTTCGATTAAGATGAGCAAGTCATCCGCGTACGCACAGAGTTGGCAAGACACAGCCAGAGACCTCAACAAGGGATCCATCATTAGGTTCCAAATAAATGGACCACAGATAGACCCCTGAGGACAGCCCCTGGAAACATCCCTGCAAACAGTATCGTTGGCGCCTACCACAAAAGCTTTCCTATCGCTGAAGTAACTACTCCATAGGGAGAGCTCCCGACAGCCAACTAAACGTAGTCTATCGAGAACCTCTCTCCAAGAGAGATAATCAAACGCACC
Organism: Calliphora vomitoria; assembly: GCA_942486065.2. Taxonomy (NCBI): domain Eukaryota; kingdom Metazoa; phylum Arthropoda; class Insecta; order Diptera; family Calliphoridae; genus Calliphora; species Calliphora vomitoria. Next base: position 6,808,161 of record OW818034.2, read on the forward strand.
CTTAAAATCAACAAATATGCCAAGGACATATTTGCTCGCAGAGTTTGCAACACTCGACTTGACATGGTGCCACGCGTCCTCAACAGATTTCCCCTCTTTAAATCCGAACTGAAACTCAGAAGCCACCTCATTGTAGGACTCCCGCAGTCTATACACCATCATCCTTTCCAGCACTTTTCCAAGTACCGGAAGGAGGCTGATGCCCCGATATGAGCGAGGATCACTCCTCACCTTATCAGGCGACTTCAGGAGCACAACAACTTTAGCCTGCTTCCAAGCCTCAGGGAAATAGCCCTCGCTGATACACCTCCCAAAGACTGACTCCAGATATTCAGGTATGGCCTTCCAGATGCTTTTACACATCTCTCCAGTCATACCATCAATACCCGGAGACTTCCTACTTTTGGCACGGTATATGCTATCATCGACTTCCATTCTCTCCAGTGGCGGAGGACCAACAATCTCCCCGTAGGGAAGACGATTAGCCGACTCCGCCCCCGGAAAGAAAGTCTCAAGCAAGGCGTCCGTGCATTGCCTCCATGTCAGCAACGTAGTGTCGCCAACCCGAAGACCCGACAAGTCCGCCTGTTGCCGTCTACCCCTAAGGATACGGTAAACCTTACCCCAGGGGTCATCCCTGTTGTCCTGTACGAAAGTACGCCACTCGTCCTCCTTCACACTCACGATTCTGTCCTTGTAGGCACTCAAGGCAGCCAGATAGTCAGCGTAAAGCTAGGGACAGTAGGAATCTGTTTAATCCATTCATAAGCGTCACTAATAATATGACGATACATTTGACTACCTTATGATGTTAATTGTTATTCCCGCCGTCAAACAGCTTAAGTAAATTTCTTCACTTTGATATTCAGAGCACTGGGCAAAAAGCAAATTTTTTTTCCAAAACATTGTTAGGAAAAGATGATACTGATTTTCTTGTTTTATATTTATTATTTGTGTAAAGCTAGGGACAGATGTGTCCAGGTTTAACGTGAGTACCTGCCGCAAAGGCCCAAACTCACGGTGCTCTTAACACCGGGTAGAAACAATGCGTCCACCATCGCCCCCATGTACGACAAAATGCCATACATGAGTACCAATTCGAAGTCATGTATTTGGACATGACCTCCCCCTTGGTGAGGAGCGGAGCACTATCTAAAACTCCTTCCGTTCTATGGGTCACGGCACCCGGTTGCAATGCAACTCCACACCGAGCATACGCTCTACCCGCGATTTGGGTCTAAACCACAGCCACCACGAAGCTCCCCGAAGGGCCGCACCAACTGTCAGGCTGGAACCGAAGTTCCAGGGGCTCCTGACACCCGTGGTACCAGAATTAAGCCTCCGGTCAGGCCTCGTAGCCGAAACTACTACCAAGTTGAACTCCAAATAGTTCGGGACTGGTCACCCAACAGCAACAGAACAGCAAACATACAGCAACAAATAGACACAAGGAACAACACAAGACGTCACACATTCAACAGCCGCTCTCACGAGCGACGCTTTGTGCCGCATGGTGCGACACCGGCAAGGGACTACACGAACAAACAGTTACAACAATAGACAAAACCCCCTCACGGGTGGCTTTACAGTTCAACGCGCGAGAAAGAACAGGTAGCAGCAACAACAGCAAAACAGCAGGGAGAAGTGCGAAGACGGTGCACTGCTGGGAGGGACAGATAACGCGTATCAGCCCCCACCAACGAACATACCCATATCTGCAAACCGGACCAGACGATGTACACTACCTGTGCGAAAGCACTTTGGCAGTTGAGCACCACCACAAATAGTCACATCAGGAGCTACCTCCGCTAACGTACAGTCCTCCTACGATTGAATACGCCCCTTGCGTATTCACCTAACCTTCTAAACGTCCGACTGTCCTCTAGAGCCCTACTACAATCCCATCCCCCCTCTGAATGATATATCCCCATATCATCCAAACTCCTAATATCACTATAAAGTGAACACCCCGTAAGTACATGTAACCAGTCCTCCGTCCCTTGTCCACAAATACAGTCCGGCGAATCTGACAGACCCCTTTTATGCAAAAATGCATTCAAGGAGCCATGTCCAGTCAGTATGAAACCCAAACTCAAGCCGAAGCCGAAATTCGGGCGTTCCCTAACAAAAGTTGCGTCCCGTATAAACTCGTGAGTGACCCGCCCGTTGTTACTGTTCGTCCAGCGTGAACGCCACCTTGAGACAAGGTGATCGTCCAGCAGGAGTTTCGTCCGTCTTGAGTCCAACCCTACCACGTCAGAAGCAGAAATCCAGTCATGCCTAAGAAGTGGCAACCCCTTCTTGACCTTAAAAGCAATACCACGCCGTATTACTTCCAGGTCAAGGGGAGCCGCACCCAGCAGGACCTGAAGGGCATCTGTTGAGACCGTATGACAAACTGGCATGCAAGCCAGCATTGCAACTCTCTGACAAGTCAGTGACTTTTTCCGGCCCAGAACAGACATAACTGTTTCATACCATACGGACGAGCCAAACGCTGCGCAAGCAACGAAAAGACCATCATATATGGTACGCACAGCACGTCTGCCAAGACCCCAGTCACTTCTAAGAATACGTCTGATACTACTTGCAACGATGGTCAGCTTTTCTCGAACCACAGAGAGATGAGCCAAGAAGTTCATTCTCTCACCCATCGTAATTCCCAGATACTTGACCTGAGTCACGTATCTGAGAAAAACGTCGCCATATCGAACTATCGGGGGACGCGACCGCGATAAGCTGCCTTTCAGCAGCATCATCACAGTTTTCTCCCTCGATACCTCAACCCCGACACTGTTCCCCCACTCATTGACTTCACGCATGGCCTGCTCACCCTTTCTCTCCAGTTCAGCACGAGTCTGACCTTCGATTAAGATGAGCAAGTCATCCGCGTACGCACAGAGTTGGCAAGACACAGCCAGAGACCTCAACAAGGGATCCATCATTAGGTTCCAAATAAATGGACCACAGATAGACCCCTGAGGACAGCCCCTGGAAACATCCCTGCAAACAGTATCGCTGGCGCCTACCACAAAAGCTTTCCTACCGCTGAAGTAACTACTCCATAGGGAGAGCTCCCGACAGCCAACTAAACGTAGTCTATCGAGAACCTCTCTCCAAGAGAGATAATCAAACGCACCCTTAAAATCAACAAATATGCCAAGGACATATTTGCTCGCAGAGTTTGCAACACTCGACTTGACATGGTGCCACGCGTCCTCAACAGATTTCCCCTCTTTAAATCCGAACTGAAACTCAGAAGCCACCTCATTGTAGGACTCCCGCAGTCTATACACCATCATCCTTTCCAGCACTTTTCCAAGTACCGGAAGGAGGCTGATGCCCCGATATGAGCGAGGATCACTCCTCACCTTATCAGGCGACTTCAGGAGCACAACAACTTTAGCCTGCTTCCAAGCCTCAGGGAAATAGCCCTCGCTGATACACCTCCCAAAGACTGACTCCAGATATTCAGGTATGGCCTTCCAGATGCTTTTACACATCTCTCCAGTCATACCATCAATACCCGGAGACTTCCTACTTTTGACACGGTATACGCTATCATCGACTTCCATTCTCTCCAGTGGCGGAGGACCAACGATCTCCCCGTAAGGAAGACGATTAGCCGACTCCGCCCCCGGAAAGAAAGTCTCAAGCAAGGCGTCCGTGCATTGCCTCCATGTCAGCAACGTAGTGTCGCCAACCCGAAGACCCGACAAGTCCGCCTGTTGCCGTCTACCCCTAAGGATACGGTAAACCTTACCCCAGGGGTCATCCCTGTTGTCCTGTACGAAAGTACGCCACTCGTCCTCCTTCACACTCACGATTCTGTCCTTGTAGGCACTCAAGGCAGCCAGATAGTCAGCTTTTCGCTGGGCCAGATCTTCCGCATCAGAACGCCTTCCCCTCTGGAATCGCTTCCTGAGACGACGAACGTTCCTCCGCATCAAATCCAGCTCGCGAGTCCACCACCTGACCCCTCCCTGACGAGTCTTGCGACAACGACCAAGGAGAGTATCATTAGTGGTACACATCCACCGATCTATCAGGCTGACTTGACTGTCAATAGTAAGTTCCCTATAGTCGTCAATTGGAACATCTAACGCTGCCCACCGAAATGCGTCAGCATAGTTATCCCAATCGACGTCGTGTAGTTTCCACTTGCGTGGCAAGTACGTCCCGTTCGTAGCCCGTTGGTGAGAGACCACAATCTCAATGAGACTATGATCACTCACACCAAAGTCATCCCTAATCTTCCAGCTAAAACGGTATTCCGTCATTGCCCCCACGTTGGCTAACGTCACGTCAATGTCACTACATCCTCTTGGACCATCAAAAGTGTACATCTCACTAGGCTCATTGAGAACAATGAGCCGCTTTGTGACCAGCCACTCGCTAAGCATGACACCTCGCAAGTAGTTCGGATGAGCAGAAGCATTCCTGCCCATCTTGGAGAACCACATGCGAGAGCATGCGTTTGCGTCTATCGCTAGGATTATAGGTGAACTACTATCCAGTAGTAGTACCGAATCCATGTACCCTAAATAGGGTTCAAGAGGCCCCCCAAACCTACAGTAGATGCTTGTCAGTAGCATTCTACCAAAACCGCCCTCCACGCTAACGCAGACTCCCCAATCACTCCTACTTACAACCGTACAGTTAATGTAACTGTCCTTTATTATAATAGCGGCGTTGCCCCCCAAGTCCGTAAACGCTCGCATACCCCCCGGTAGACCCCTGATGTGACCATCCGTGGTATACGGCTCCTGCACGAGTGCAAAAGTCGCATTCAGGTTGCACATCGCCTGACCTAGTTCGCAAATCACCGAGTATGCCCGCTGGCAGTTAAGCTGCAAGATCTTAATATCTGATCCCTCCATTTTAGTGGCGCGCGTTTGCCCTAGCTACAATTCCGCTATACACAGGACAGGCGGCTGACATCATAAGATGATTCGCCGGGAGTCCCTTAAAAGCACAATTCCTGCAGTTGATCTCATTAACACAGCGAGATGCCAAATGGCCAGCCTGTCCGCATAGGCGACAAACTCCCTCCGTCATTCGGCAGTCCCTCACAAGGTGATCAAAGCCCAGGCATCTAAAGCAGCTAGGCACGGCATCATGTGGACGAACCAGGAACGAAAACCACTTAATGTAGCACCGGCCATTGTCCAGCAATTGTTGCATGGCCTCGCTACTGCCCTCCAGAACCACACTTACCGGCCCGCCTGTAGGCTTCCACGGAGCTGTCACCAATCTCACCGATTGCTTGTAGGCATCAGGAGTCATCCTACGCCTAAAATTTAGATCGTAGAGCTCCTGCATAAACTCATCCGAAGAAATCTCCGGATGGACGCGCTGCACAACCACTCTTGGACCTAACTTGTCCTTCACCGAAACCTCCAACCCAACCTCACCGAACTTTGCATTCTTCGCCACCTTCTCCCTCTCCGCTACCGACGGGGTCCGAATGACCGCTCCGCCATCGCGCATAGGCCGCAACGTGTGCACACGAACACCCAATGTGGGGCCGACCTCCTTCTGCACCTTCTCTACCACCTCCTTCGATGAAACGCCCTTCTTTCCCTTGACCACCACCGACCACGTCTCGACAGGCTTTGGTACAACTGCAACCGGAGCAGCAACAGCAGCCACACCTGTAACACCGCCACGCCTGGTTATCACCGGAGCAGGAGGTGCCATGGGAGCCCTAAAGGCCGCCGACTGCACCCCAGCCACCTTGCCACCCTCATATACATCAAGGCGCCCCCTTAATCGCTCATTCTCTGCAATGACGCCAAAAAGCAGCATTTCAAACCTGCTGGAGTGTTCCAAGACACCCTTGGCCAGCTCGGCACCAACACCGTCAGCCATCACCAACTCACGCAGAGCTGCACTAACGTCCTTCATTTGGCCAACTACCCCAGTGTCCGTAACTTGTTGTGGCCTCTTACGTTCCCGCATCCTCTTAAGGCTGGAACCGGATGCAACATCCGACACCTCCATGCCATTAGCAGCACCAACACCAGCAGCAGGAACATCAGCAGGGGCAGCATCAACTGTAATAGCAGCAGCAGCGGCGGCAGCAGCACGTTTGGCCTTAGGGGAGCCAACTTTAAACCTCTTTACATCTTCCTCCATCTCCGTACTTGAGAGCTCACTCTCCGTATGACGAACAATACGTCCGCCCGCCGGTGGCAGCCCCCTTTCGCAGCCGTCAGTCGTAGTGACATCTGACGCGTCACCCTTCGCCCTCGGCCTCTCGCCCCTCTTCTTGCCCGCAGGCGGCATATCAATCGATATACCCTAAAAACGATCGAAAATTACTCAAGAAACGATGGGAAAAACAATTAAACAAAATTGGAAAAAATTTCCAATTAAAAAGAATTCCCCTACTATCTCCAGCAAAAAATGCACACCGATTTGAATGCCCCTACTAGTCAGGACACCAATATCACGGACACACACCACTTAGTGGAGACACACACCACTTAGCGGAGACACAAACCGGAAATGGTCGAACCAAAACCGGAAGTGAACTGCCTTACCGACCGGAAGTGAACCGTATTACCAATGCAGTTTTGCACTGCCTTACCAATGCGGTTTTCACTGCCTTACCAACTTACCGACCGAACCGTGTTACCCGCACCGTATTACCCGAACCGTATTACCAATACAGTGTATGCACTGTATTACCAATTACCGACTCAGTCAATACACCTACCACCTAGTAGCTACACAAACCACACCAGTGGCAACACCGTCTCACTCACCCGTCAGGCAACACCACAACCAGCCGCCGGAGTTTGGCCTTGAGACACCTTGCCAGCGGAGTCTCAACTTTTGTTTATGTGTATACACACGCACTGTATACAATGACTATAGACCGATTTGTAATCCGTCTATATCTTTGACATCCGTCAACCGATTTCAAAAATATAAATATCCTCGAAATCCTGAGAGTCCCAGCTTTCAAATTCACTATCGCTCACTTCACTTTTCTCACTTTTCACTATAAAAATATTACACGAAACTTACGCTTAGAAAACACGACCGTTCAGCTCAACGTAAAACGTACAATGAGTGTAAAGCTAGGGACAGTAGGAATCTGTTTAATCCATTCATAAGCGTCACTAATAATATGACGATACATTTGACTACCTTATAATGTTAATTGTTACTCCCGCCGTTCAACCGCGCTTACTTGAATTTCTTCACTTTGACATTCAGAGCACTGGGCAGAATCACATTTTTTCATCATTAGAGTAAAACTACTCTGTATTCTTCTTTGATGTGCAAACATTTTATATATGTTTTTCATAGATTTTATCAGATACTGATTTTCTTATTTTATATTTATTATTTATTATTTGTGTAAAGCTAGGGACAGTAGGAATCTGTTTAATCCATTCATAAGCGTCACTAATAATATGACGATACATTTGACTACCTTATGATGTTAATTGTTATTCCCGCCGTCAAACAGCTTAAGTAAATTTCTTCACTTTGATATTCAGAGCACTGGGCAAAAAGCAAATTTTTTTTCCAAAACATTGTTAGGAAAAGATGATACTGATTTTCTTGTTTTATATTTATTATTTGTGTAAAGCTAGGGACAGTAGGAATCTGTTTAATCCATTCATAAGCGTCACTAATAATATGACGATACATTTGACTACCTTATGATGTTAATTGTTATTCCCGCCGTCAAACAGCTTAAGTAAATTTCTTCACTTTGATATTCAGAGCACTGGGCAAAAAGCAAATTTTTTTTCCAAAACATTGTTAGGAAAAGATGATACTGATTTTCTTGTTTTATATTTATTATTTGTGTAAAGCTAGGGACAGTAGGAATCTGTTTAATCCATTCATAAGCGTCACTAATAATATGACGATACATTTGACTACCTTATAATGTTAATTGTTACTCCCGCCGTTCAACCGCGCTTACTTGAATTTCTTCACTTTGACATTCAGAGCACTGGGCAGAATCACATTTTTTCATCATTAGAGTAAAACTACTCTGTATTCTTCTTTGATGTGCAAACATTTTATATATGTTTTTCATAGATTTTATCAGATACTGATTTTCTTATTTTATATTTATTATTTATTATTTGTGTAAAGCTAGGGACAGTAGGAATCTGTTTAATCCATTCATAAGCGTCACTAATAATATGACGATACATTTGACTACCTTATGATGTTAATTGTTATTCCCGCCGTCAAACAGCTTAAGTAAATTTCTTCACTTTGATATTCAGAGCACTGGGCAAAAAGCAAATTTTTTTTCCAAAACATTGTTAGGAAAAGATGATACTGATTTTCTTGTTTTATATTTATTATTTGTGTAAAGCTAGGGACAGTAGGAATCTGTTTAATCCATTCATAAGCGTCACTAATAATATGACGATACATTTGACTACCTTATGATGTTAATTGTTATTCCCGCCGTCAAACAGCTTAAGTAAATTTCTTCACTTTGATATTCAGAGCACTGGGCAAAAAGCAAATTTTTTTTCCAAAACATTGTTAGGAAAAGATGATACTGATTTTCTTGTTTTATATTTATTATTTGTGTAAAGCTAGGGACAGTAGGAATCTGTTTAATCCATTCATAAGCGTCACTAATAATATGACGATACATTTGACTACCTTATGATGTTAATTGTTATTCCCGCCGTCAAACAGCTTAAGTAAATTTCTTCACTTTGATATTCAGAGCACTGGGCAAAAAGCAAATTTTTTTTCCAAAACATTGTTAGGAAAAGATGATACTGATTTTCTTGTTTTATATTTATTATTTGTGTAAAGCTAGGGACAGTAGGAATCTGTTTAATCCATTCATAAGCGTCACTAATAATATGACGATACATTTGACTACCTTATAATGTTAATTGTTACTCCCGCCGTTCAACCGCGCTTACTTGAATTTCTTCACTTTGACATTCAGAGCACTGGGCAGAATCACATTTTTTCATCATTAGAGTAAAACTACTCTGTATTCTTCTTTGATGTGCAAACATTTTATATATGTTTTTCATAGATTTTATCAGATACTGATTTTCTTATTTTATATTTATTATTTATTATTTGTGTAAAGCTAGGGACAGTAGGAATCTGTTTAATCCATTCATAAGCGTCACTAATAATATGACGATACATTTGACTACCTTATGATGTTAATTGTTATTCCCGCCGTCAAACAGCTTAAGTAAATTTCTTCACTTTGATATTCAGAGCACTGGGCAAAAAGCAAATTTTTTTTCCAAAACATTGTTAGGAAAAGATGATACTGATTTTCTTGTTTTATATTTATTATTTGTGTAAAGCTAGGGACAGTAGGAATCTGTTTAATCCATTCATAAGCGTCACTAATAATATGACGATACATTTGACTACCTTATAATGTTAATTGTTACTCCCGCCGTTCAACCGCGCTTACTTGAATTTCTTCACTTTGACATTCAGAGCACTGGGCAGAATCACATTTTTTCATCATTAGAGTAAAACTACTCTGTATTCTTCTTTGATGTGCAAACATTTTATATATGTTTTTCATAGATTTTATCAGATACTGATTTTCTTATTTTATATTTATTATTTATTATTTGTGTAAAGCTAGGGACAGTAGGAATCTGTTTAATCCATTCATAAGCGTCACTAATAATATGACGATACATTTGACTACCTTATGATGTTAATTGTTATTCCCGCCGTCAAACAGCTTAAGTAAATTTCTTCACTTTGATATTCAGAGCACTGGGCAAAAAGCAAATTTTTTTTCCAAAACATTGTTAGGAAAAGATGATACTGATTTTCTTGTTTTATATTTATTATTTGTGTAAAGCTAGGGACAGTAGGAATCTGTTTAATCCATTCATAAGCGTCACTAATAATATGACGATACATTTGACTACCTTATGATGTTAATTGTTATTCCCGCCGTCAAACAGCTTAAGTAAATTTCTTCACTTTGATATTCAGAGCACTGGGCAAAAAGCAAATTTTTTTTCCAAAACATTGTTAGGAAAAGATGATACTGATTTTCTTGTTTTATATTTATTATTTGTGTAAAGCTAGGGACAGTAGGAATCTGTTTAATCCATTCATAAGCGTCACTAATAATATGACGATACATTTAACTACCTTATAATGTTAATTGTTACTCCCGCCGTTCAACCGCGCTTACTTGAATTTCTTCACTTTGACATTCAGAGCACTGGGCAGAATCACATTTTTTCATCATTAGAGTAAAACTACTCTGTATTCTTCTTTGATGTGCAAACATTTTATATATGTTTTTCATAGATTTTATCAGATACTGATTTTCTTATTTTATATTTATTATTTATTATTTGTGTAAAGCTAGGGACAGTAGGAATCTGTTTAATCCATTCATAAGCGTCACTAATAATATGACGATACATTTGACTACCTTATGATGTTAATTGTTATTCCCGCCGTCAAACAGCTTAAGTAAATTTCTTCACTTTGATATTCAGAGCACTGGGCAAAAAGCAAATTTTTTTTCCAAAACATTGTTAGGAAAAGATGATACTGATTTTCTTGTTTTATATTTATTATTTGTGTAAAGCTAGGGACAGTAGGAATCTGTTTAATCCATTCATAAGCGTCACTAATAATATGACGATACATTTGACTACCTTATAATGTTAA
>OW818034.2:6823837-6831337 GCA_942486065.2 Calliphora vomitoria
ATTTGCCGACTTCCCTTACCTACATTATTCTATCGACTAGAGACTCTTCACCTTGGAGACCAGCTGCGGATATTGGTACGGCCTGTTGAGAAGTTTGCGTGACCCCACCATAAATTTTCAAGGTCCGAGGAGAAAATATCGACACAACAGTAAATGTCATGCTCTTCTAGTCCATCTACCATATCTCTCTTCGAAAGACTTCCATGGTAGTACGACTATAAAACAGAAAAGAAAACTCTTCCGATACCTCTCGACGGCTTCTTTATGGTCGTTCCTGTTGCCAGGATGAGCACAAGGCCCATATTTAATAACAAACGGATACTCAACAGGTTACGGAATTGGAACCGTATTCCCTTTCGTTCAAAATTATTCAAGTGTTTAATTACTAAGCAATTTTACTTCCTTTTCATTATAACTTGAAAATTTTCGGCTTTCGCCTTAAACTTAGGACCGACTAACTCGTGATCAACCACTGTTCACACGAAACCCTTCTCCACTTCAGTCCTCCAAGGTCTCATTCGATTATTTGCTACTACCACCAAGATCTGTACCAATGGCAGCTCCATGCAGGCTTACGCCAAACACTTCTATGCTCACCATTGTACCCTCCTACTCACTAAAGTTTCAAAGTTTATAATCCAACCGAAATTGAACATAAACCATCTACTTTAGCGGTAATGTATAGGTATACAACTTAAGCGCCATCCATTTTAAGGGCTAGTTGCTTCGGCAGGTGAGTTGTTACACACTCCTTAGCGGATTACGACTTCCATGTCCACCGTCCTGCTGTTTTAAGCAACCAACGCCTTTCATGGTATCTGCATGAGTTGTTAATTTGGGCACCGTAACATTACGTTTGGTTCATCCCACAGCGCCAGTTCTGCTTACCAAAAGTGGCCCACTGGGCACATTATATCACAACCACTACCTTCATACCAAGAAAGGTGAGGTTCTTACCCATTTAAAGTTTGAGAATAGGTTAAGATCGTTTCGACCCTAAGGCCTCTAATCATTCGCTTTACCAGATAAGATTATTTTACATAATTTTTAAATGCACCAGCTATCCTGAGGGAAACTTCGGAGGGAACCAGCTACTAGATGGTTCGATTGGTCTTTCGCCCCTATACTCAATTCTGACAATCGATTTGCACGTCAGAACTGTTTCGGTCTTCCATCAGGGTTTCCCCTGACTTCAACCTGATCAAGTATAGTTCACCATCTTTCGGGTCACAGCATATATGCTCAAGGTACGCTCTAGTTAGAGGTATAAATAATATAAATACTATTATACATAACTGTATAGAACGCCCCGGGATTGAATTAATAGACTATAAATAGGCTAAAAACTAATCCCATTAAATAAAGTTATGTTAATTACGCTATTAGGTTTTTATTCCCAATAACTTGCAAATATGTTAGACTCCTTGGTCCGTGTTTCAAGACGGGTCCCGAAGGTATCCTGAATCTTTCGCATTGTTAATCATATAAGTGCATATAATAAACATAAAGATCAATGATCAATATGCTATTATAAAATATAAATATTTAAGCACTATATATAATAAATCTATCAACACTTTATCAAATCAAAAGCATTTATTCGATATTAAAATGCAAGCAAAATAATTTGAATAAACTTACGCAAATGATCTTATGATAAATATATTTATGTTAATAGATTACAATGTCCTTTATAGAAAAAATGCACACCATTATTATAATATTATAAATATTAAAATCATAAAGATGAATTTTCCATAACGGATATTCAGGTTCATCGGGCTTAACCTCTAAGCAGTTTCACGTACTATTTAACTCTCTATTCAGAGTTCTTTTCAACTTTCCCTCACGGTACTTGTTTACTATCGGTCTCATGGTTATATTTAGCTTTAGATGGAGTTTACCACCCACTTAGTGCTGCACTATCAAGCAACACGACTCTTTGGAAATGCCATCTAGTAATCATTAACGTTATACGGGCCTGGCACCCTCTTTGGGTAAATGGTCTCATTTAAGAAGGACTTAAATCGTTAATTTCTCATACTAGAAATTTGACATTCCATACACTGCATCTCACATTTGCCATAAAGACAAAGTGACTTAGTGCTGAACTATTTTCTTTTCGCTCGCCGCTACTAAGAAAATCCTTGTTAGTTTCTTTTCCTCCCCTCATTAATATGCTTAAATTCAGGGGGTAATCCCATATGAGTTGAGGTTGTAATAAAATTTTTTTCATTATCATAAAATATCAAAACCACGAATAGTAAATCATTTCTTTTATTCTGTATAATAAAAAAAAAATTCTTTTAAATAGAGAGGTAATTCTAGTTTCATAAAAATATTTTATGCTAGACCTTCCTCAATAAAAAAAAGAATATAAAATATATAATATTAAATACTCTGATTTTATTCGTTAGAGGTTTTGTATCTTTAACTTTTAGTATTATGAATACTCAAAATAGAATATCCAATAATACAACATGTGCTTTAAAAAAAAATTTTTTTTAAAGCAACTTATTTAGCATAGTCTTACAACCCTCAACCATATGTAGTCCAAGCAGCACTTTAATTATAAACTAAAGTACCTTACAGCATGGACTGCGATATGCGTTCAAAATGTCGATGTTCATGTGTCCTGCAGTTCACACGATGACGCACAGTTTGCTGCGTTCTTCATCGACCCATGAGCCAAGTGATCCACCGCTTAGAGTGATATATTTATTTTTGTTTAAATAGCATTTCAAAAATTTATTTATTGAAAGAAATCAAAAATACACCAAACCAAATTGGCATATATCAATTCCTTCAATAATTTTTTTTTTTAATTTTAAAACATACACAAAGTTTGTTGCGAATATCTTAGTTCTTTTAGAAAGAACAATAAACTTATATAAAAACGAAATTAATCCTAATTATACAAGTACAACTATAATTGTGTGTTTATTTTATTTATGCAATGTATGGATATACAAAAAAATTGTATTGCCAGTACACTGAAATGAATATATTATTATATTGTTCAAATATTCTCATCCAATGTATGATTTAAGTTCATAAGCCAGTACATCTTTTTTTAATAAAAGAGAAAATAAGAAAATATATATTATATATATATTATTTTTATATCCAACTTTTTAGAGTTTCACTTTATTAAGTGTTATCTCTTTTTTTCTTTTTTTAAAAATATTTAAAAATATTTTTAATTTTATTTTATTTATTTTTATTTATATATTATATATTTTATATATATATATATTTTATTTTTCGGTAAGGAACACATTAATGATCCTTCCGCAGGTTCACCTACGGAAACCTTGTTACGACTTTTACTTCCTCTAAATAATCAAGTTCGGTCAACTTTTGCGAAACAACCGTAACACACAAGGCGTTACAGTGATCACGTCCGGAGACCTCACTAAATAATTCAATCGGTAGTAGCGACGGGCGGTGTGTACAAAGGGCAGGGACGTAATCAATGCGAGTTAATGACTCACACTTACTGGGAATTCCAAGTTCATGTGAACAGTTTCAGTTCACAATCCCAAGCATGAAAGTGGTTCAGCGGTTTACCCGGACCTCTCGGTCTAGGAAATACACGTTGATACTTTCATTGTAGCGCGCGTGCAGCCCAGGACATCTAAGGGCATCACAGACCTGTTATTGCTCAATCTCATTATTGCTAGACGCAATTTGTCCATTTAAGAAGCTAGTGTCCTTATAATGGGACAAACCAACAGGTACGGCTCCACTTTCATAAACACATTCAAACACTCACACATTTTACTGCGCTAATGAATGAAGGCTACAAAAGCTTCAAACACCATAATCCTGAAAGCATCTATTTAATATATTTGAGTCTCGTTCGTTATCGGAATTAACCAGACAAATCACTCCACGAACTAAGAACGGCCATGCACCACCACCCATAGATTCGAGAAAGAGCTATCAATCTGTCTTACACACTTATGTTCGGACCTGGTAAGTTTTCCCGTGTTGAGTCAAATTAAGCCGCAGGCTCCACTCCTGGTGGTGCCCTTCCGTCAATTCCTTTAAGTTTCAGCTTTGCAACCATACTTCCCCCGGAGCCCAAAAGCTTTGGTTTCCCGGGAAGCGACTGAGAGAGCCATGATAGTAGCTACACCCAATTGCTAGCTGGCATCGTTTATGGTTAGAACTAGGGCGGTATCTGATCGCCTTCGAACCTCTAACTTTCGTTCTTGATTAATGAAAACATCTTTGGCAAATGCTTTCGCTTAAGTTAGTCTTACGACGGTCCAAGAATTTCACCTCTCGCGTCGTAATACTAATGCCCCCAAACTGCTTCTATTAATCATTACCTCTTGATCTAAAAACCAATGAAAGTAGAACAGAGGTCTTATTTCATTATTCCATGCACAAAATATTCAGGCATTTGGAGCCTGCTTTAAGCACTCTAATTTGTTCAAAGTAATTGTACCGGCCCACAACAACACTCGATGAAGAGCACTGAAGCAGGTTTAAATAGGAGGAATATGCAAAAATACAAGTATTTAATACATATAAGGACTCCACCGGTAATACGCTTACATACATAAGGTACAGTACAAACTACAATTATAGTTGTACTACCCGTATGAAGCACAAGTTCAACTACGAACGTTTTAACCGCAACAACTTTAATATACGCTATTGGAGCTGGAGTTACCGCGGCTGCTGGCACCAGACTTGCCCTCCAATAGGTCCTTGTTAAAGGATTTAAAGTGTACTCATTCCAATTACAGGGCCTCTAATATGAGTCCTGTATTGTTATTTTTCGTCACTACCTCCCCGAGCTGGGAGTGGGTAATTTACGCGCCTGCTGCCTTCCTTAGATGTGGTAGCCGTTTCTCAGGCTCCCTCTCCGGAATCGAACCCTGATTCCCCGTTACCCGTTGCAACCATGGTAGTCCTAGATACTACCATCAAAAGTTGATAGGGCAGACATTTGAAAGATCTGTCGTCGGTACAAGACCATACGATCAGCAAGTTATCTAGAGTTCAACCATAATAACGATCTTGCGATCGCTTGGTTTTAGCCTAATAAAAGCATACGTCCCAAAGGTCCGTATTTATATTGCATGTATTAGCTCTAGAATTACCACAGTTATCCAAGTAACTGTTAACGATCTAAGGAACCATAACTGATATAATGAGCCTTTTGCGGTTTCACTTTTAATTCGTGTGTACTTAGACATGCATGGCTTAATCTTTGAGACAAGCATATAACTACTGGCAGGATCAACCAGAATAATGTTATTTTATATTATTTGTTTTCATTTTATTTTTGAAAAGAAAATAAACGAAAATCAGCTTTCGCGTCAATTTCGTCATTTCATATTCAATTTTTTTCTTTAATAAAACAATATTGTTTTATTTTCATTTATTTTTCCATTGCATCATATAATATTTTTCAATATATATGAAAATTTTTTTGATATGCAATTAAGAATTACTTTCTTTCATATTCTAACTCAATTTTTTGAGTTTTTTACTTTTTATATACCATAATATTTTTTGAAAAACACCAAAAAATCCATCATCCAACAACCACACTAAAGTATATTTCATTTTTTGTACTGAATGAACAGATACAAAAAAAAAAACTACTTTATTTTTATTGATACCAACCAATCAATTTTTTTTTTTTTAGATCCCCAAGAAAATAATTCTTGTTTTAGAGACCAAGCATCATAAATATAACTTTAGCACATTGAATAAGCTTATAGTTTTTTTTTTCACTTTTATATCTTTTATAAAGAAATAAAATTAAAAAACTACAAACCGTCGACGAACCATATTTATCAGCAAATTAGCTGTATAAACAAAAATTCATCATTCTAACAAAAAAAAACCTACGACGGACAGCGGCTCAACCTATTTATTAAATTACAATGAATTTAAAGCATGAAGATACCATTGCCATCCATCCCTAACTTATCGATGAACGACGATACAGTCACAAAGTAACGTGCACCAAACATCCATTATATTCTCCTAAAATTGTTTTTAGCCATCATCATGCCATGAGCAATCCAACACACCAAAAACAATAAAAATGAATTTCGATGAACATCGTTAGGCAAAATCATGCTTCACAAATATCCATCTATCCCTCCACTCTTAAGCCCTAAAAAAATATATACACAAGCAAAATAAACTTCTTTCAAGCAAAATATCCACACAAGTATAAAATGAAATTAACTCAATACAAAATAAAACAAGCAGCAAACAGTTACACATTTAACGTATCACGTTGTCACATTCTTGCAGTCGTCATTCGCATTCGGTTTTTCATTCTCAAATCTATTTTCACACACCATATAGTATTATTTTTGATGTTTTGTATGAATATTTATACTTTCAGCATTTTATGTCAAGAGTATATAGAGATAGTTACATACAACTTCCCCGCCAGTTTTGTTTTCCGAAACTTTAAAAATCTATATCTTGGGTTCCAAGCCTTTTTTTTCAAATTTTCTTTTTGATTATGAATCTTACGAATTATTGCTATTTTTTGAAAAAAAAAAATTTTAAATTTTTCTAAAATTGTAGATTTTTTTTTTTTTAAATTTGACAAAATCAAAATTTCTATTTCCCTAAATTACAAAAGTAAGAAAAACTAAAAATTAAATTGATCGATTTTGATAATTTTTTTAAGAAATTCCATACAATATGAACTAATATCAACATCTAAATAGATTTTCTATTCAAATTTAACAATATTTCAAAAAAAAAAATTTCATATTTTTTTAAAAATTTCCGTAATTTATGATATATTTCCTTATATTTTAAAAACTTGTATGAATATTGTACTTTTATTTAATATTTTTGGCATGATGAATGAAAATCATTATTGATTTTAGTCCACATTTATTATATTTATTTTGAAATTTTATAAATTATACAAATTTGTATGAAAACTTTACTTTTGTTTATTATTTAAGGTACAATGAATGAAATTCATTATAGATTTCAGTTCATGGATTCATTTTGTCATCATTTTACCATTTTGCTTCATAATGATGGTATGTATTAGCCACCATTTTTTATTTTTTGTCATAATGCTTTGATCAGCCAACATATTTTTTTCATAAATTTTTTCACATTCTGACAAATGCTGACAGAATCACATTTTGTCAACATTAGAGTAAAACTACTCTATATTTTTTCTTTTTTTTTTTATCATAATGCTTTGATGTGCAAACATATTATATGTTTTTCATAGATTTTATCAGATACTGATTTTCTTATTTTATATTTATTATTTGTGTAAAGCTAGGGACAGTAGGAATCTGTTTAATCCATTCATAAGCGTCACTAATTATATGACGAGGTCTTTGGCTAACTTATTATGTTAATAGTTACTACTGCCGTCAAACAGCTTAAGTAAATTTCTTCACTTTGACATTCAGAGCACTGGGCAGAATCACATTTTTTCATCATTAGAGTAAAACTACTCTGTATTCTTCTTTGATGTGCAAA